>JAECUM010014460.1:0-17804 GCA_016617855.1 Megalonaias nervosa
TTAGATCAGAAGTTGTAACATTTATCGAAAATGTATCAGAATGTCCAGTAAAAAACTAGATGAATCAGTTTCTGATCCACACAAAATATCAAAAGGAAGAATAGGGGAGAGGGACGGAGAAGACGAAGAGGAGTTGAGCGAGGTCGACAGTGAAGAAGAATTCGACCGAGAGCGTGATATGATTTCTCCGTTAACTGTGGGTTCTGCAAGACCTGTCAAGGGCGAGGCTTTTTGTGATTGCTACAAGACTGGAAGAGAGAGAGACTGCTTATGTGGAGAAGATGATAATTGTAAGATTTTGAAACGGCTATGGATTAAGTTGTATAAGGCTTCCGGTTCTATCATTCCATCGTAATTCAGTTATGTTAACATGTACAGGCTGTATCACTCCATAGCATAGCAAAATAATAAAACAGAAGACAAAAAGAACAAAACTAAAAAAAAAAAAAAAAATAGTAAATTGTTCTGACATCTCACAGATATTCAGAACACTCTATGTATTAATGAGTTTCATATAGTCAAAGAGGCAGTCAAGAATTGTTTTTATTGAAAGATTTTTCCAAGAAGTGAAAAGATAAGAGACTCGCTAGACTGAAAAGTTATCAACCTTTGTTGTTGTTTTTTTTTTTTCCAACATTACTGGTGGTAGAAACCAACAGTGCTTGGCACTGTTTGTGCTGGAGAATCAGCTTTTTTATCTTGCGGACTATCAGGCCTCTTGCTAGTCTTTAATAAATTTATTATAAACACCTGTATATCCATTGATTATTTACCTGAAATTGAAATTGATGACACATATGGAATGCAAGGAATGAGTAACATCAGCTTTACCCAAGCATTAGTCAGTTACTGTTGATATAGTCCTCGCTGTCTAGAGGTTTGCACATATTATTCTTGTTACGGAGTGATTCTGCCTTTCATGCATGCGTCAGCAATTTAAATTTCTGATGCTCCAGTACAATTCATGCCTCGCATAGGTAGGGATTCACCACTTCTTGCACAGAAGTACAGTTTAGTATGCTTGAGATTAACAAATCCTTCCACATTAATTTCATTCATATAGTAACATGTGAGCAATAAGCTAAATATACATCAATCAAATGTTTTCTATTTGCAAAGTGAAAATGCTTAAAAGTAAAGTTTATAGCTACTAAAACAGCATTTGGCAGCCATGATCGGGTCTGCATTGATAATCAAGCAACGTTTTTGCAGTGACACAGAATGGTTCTTTAATTTTCATTCTTTTCATAATAAAGATAAAAACTCATTTTTTACGTACAGGATGTATAGAACCAGTCCAAAAATGACTGCAAAATTGGCAGATGACTGCAGTTGTAAAACCTTGTAAAGATTATGAAATATTTTAAGATTACTTAGCAGCTACATGTTATTTTTCAATTAGTAGCAAATCTTTTGATAGATATATGTCATGTTTACTACTCGGCCATTACTAAACATATGAATTAAATTATTGTCAATGATTCTGGTATTAGCATTTTTGGAGCATACTTTACTTTAGTCAGATAAGTGTTCCTTATTCTTGACTGATTGGAATATTCAGGGTTCATGTTTTGGGTAATTTTTGGTTAAACAGTTTTCCTCAAGCCAATCTGTCATTACACACACAAAAATTAAACAAAAATGCAAAGTCAGATTTGTTTTGCCTTGCTTTCATTACATTTTCACAGCCCTTGATTTGAAGATAATAAATGTCAGAAAGAAAATTCATATTGCTGTCTACAAAATTCACCATGCCCCCTCCTCAAAAATTTACACCTGATCTTTGAAAACAAGTGCAAAATTGAGTTCTTGTAATCCAGTAAGAAGCTAATTAATATTTTTATGTTTTAATAGTATTTCACTGATATTCTGATAGTCTGACATGGAAAAAAAAATGTTTAAAGGGACTGTTCTAATCATTATAAATCTTGAACTTTTTATACCCGCTTCTATATATTTTTCCAATTTCACTCTTTTTTGGTTGTACAGAGGAGCCTTGTTAATCCAGACACCTTCATTCCCAGTGATTAACAAGTTTTCTGGATAATTGAATCATGCACATTTTTATTTTACAATGTCATCATACCACATACATGTACATATATATGCTAGCTGTAAGTGTACTGTATATTCAATAATGGTTGAAATAAATTAATGAATACATTCATTAACTTGTGTTTATTTCACATTATTATAACATGTGCTTATTCATACATGTACAGTAAATGTAACATACATGTACAGTAAATATAAGTTTAAACAATACATCGAACACATCACACTATGTACATGTACATGTATGTACTGTGTTACGACACTGTAGTTAAATTACATGTATGTTAAAATTTGAATTCTTTCTTTTTCATTTTTATTTCATTTTTATATCATTAAATATAATTATTATTATGATGATGATTATGTTCACAGGGTCTGATATTTTGTTAGAAACATCGTGTTTATTTAAAACTTAAATGTGACTCGCGTAAGCACAATTTTTGCATGACGGTTTTTGTCAATTCAAGTAAACAGTTGGAAATAGCTATGTAAATGATTGGTTGTGACCATGGTCATTTCTAATAATACTTGTTGATAGTCTATACTGAGGTGGCGAGATTTCAAAATCGCCATGATTTCTTCGTGCGTGTACATGAAATGATGTAGTTTGCTTTACCTGCGAAATAGTCTAGAGTCATATTTTAACATCTTAGAGAGTCACATCGTAACATCTTATAGAGTTTCTAAATACCTTAAGAAGAAGGTATTCTTTTGTTCTGGAAAGAGTTGTTCATTCGTACGTTTGTAGAACAACATGTGTTTTGTTATTGATAATAGCTGTACTTCGTCTACCTTTTAAATAATAATTATTTTCCTTGGAGAACTACACAACCGGCTCTGGACAAAGACATTTGCTGAAATTAATTCTAAATTGGAACAGTACAATACAAATTGCAATTCACAGTGAAAATTCTGGACACTTGTGTAATACTTCATCTGACGTCATCATCCGCCATCTTGGAACGGAATTGAGATTCAGACTACTTTAATTAGAACTGTTTATTCACAGGACTTATGTGTTTTTCACAATTTTAGGACAAATTTTTGGATCTTCTTCGTAAATCGTAAGTCTTGTTTCATATTTTTACCTTTTCACCGTGTTTTCTAGGGAAATAAATTATTTTTGTTAAAACTTACAAAGCTTGTTGTAGTCACCCTTTTCTTTATGTTACTTTAAATGAGCTGAAACGTAACAACTGTACCTACATTTATTATGTCAGTTTACTGAAGAAATCTAACCTTTGTTTGTAAAAAGTACAATGAATACAAACATATCTTGCAGTTAAATGCGTTACGGTAAACTAATAAAATACAGTCATTTTTATAAGTCATATTTTACAGCTGTTATAGCTGCTAATGAGTTGATAATTGATGTCCCCATTTTATTCTGAAATGAAGCCCTATACTGTCCACAGCTTAAATCAATCAACTGTATTTGTACAGCTATCAACAAACTATGAGTATCACATGCAATTGGTAAACAACAAAGAGGCTTAATGACACACTTAATTTATTAACCATATGTTATGTCAGAAGCATGGACGATTTGATCCCAGTTATGTTTATTTAATTATTAACACCTCTGTCGGCAACTAGCTAAAACATTGTTTATACAATCGCTGGTTATGATGTGGTCATGCTACTTAGGTTTTTCACACATGTGATCACGTGATCAATTGATAACATTAACATACCACTAGAGTTTGATCAATCAGAGATTGATACATTGACACACCTCCAAATTTGCGTAGGTGAATCTGTGTTATGCGACTAACTGTATTTTCATATATGATTTTTCGAATTTTCTTATTTTTGGACAGATTATTTCCGGTGTTACATATACGTAATTAAATTATTTGTATGTTTTAAATTTCTTTTATTTTATTTCTGTTTTATTACATTTTATTGTAAGGATAATATTTTTACAGGATTTGACATGTTTCCCAGTAGATTTTGTTTCGTTCTTTTAGCCAGATTAGAACGCAAAATGATTGCTACATTGTATTTTTAGCTGACCTAGTTCTTGACCTTGGTTCCGATTTTGTAAACACTAAGTGAAAATGATTGGTTATTACCAAGGTCATATTCAGCCCACATGTTAGCTCTGTTGTAAACAGTTTTATTTTTAAATTCATTTCCAGTGTGGGAATCAGATTCTTAGATAGGGCTATTCTAGCCTACATGCTAATTGACTTGTAGTGAGTGATCACGTGACCCATCACGCGGGTCTGAAATGACGTTTTTGTTGGGTTTAATTTTCAGTCTTAGTGTTTATGAGTTAGTCATAAATTATACCTTCAGGCCAAAAGGTATTCCTGTTGTTGCCATTTGAATTGAGTTTTTTATTTAAAATAACTTATTCACCCTGGAAAATACTTTTCTTCATCGAAATTCTTGGACAAAGACATTTACTAAAAATTATTCGGAATTCAAAAGCCGGAATTATATTCTTGGTGACTCAACAAGGAACTGTTGACACATCAACACAAACTGGAAATAAATTATTTTGTTAAATTTACAAAGCTTGTTGACTTCACTCTTTCTTTTATTACTTTTATACGAGCCTACACATAACACCGGATTATTGTGACCAGTTTTATAGTAATTTTACACTTTGGTCCCTGATTTTGATTTCCGGATCCAGAAGGCGGATTTCTTGATTAACGGAGTAAATTAACATTTTGGAATTCTGTTCCTGTTGAATTATGTCCGGATAGCAAGGTTTCTGGATAAACGGAGTCCGGATTAACAAGGCTCCTCTGTAGATGAAATTCATTTTTTACAAATGCTGCATGGACCCATGCATTGTTGAAACAAACAGGAAAAAATAAGTTACTGAAAGGAATATTTTTTTCTATGCGACTAAAAGGTAATGCATGTAATTTACCATAAAGCTTTAACTGGTTCTGTGTTGCAGATGGTATGGACTATTCAGTTTATCAGTAATTTGCTACATTGTTGCTTTACAGTTTTCTTCTTTCACCTTACCTTCATAACAGTCTAATACAGTGCTGTGTTGCATGCTGGGTCAGATGGATTGCTATTGAGTTTCAGAGTTCAATTTTGTATCACTGGTATCTTATTGTGAACCCTCATATTAGTTGGTGGGGGGGTGGGTATATGTAAAGTTGCAACCTTTGTTTTGGAAAATCGTAACTATGTATTGTCAGCATCATTTCTGGAAATCAGTAGTCTTTCAGTTGAAGTGGTGATTTACTCATCATTCATTGCAATGGCACCAGTAACATTTTTAGTAAGTACAATGTTGAAAAATAATATTAGAATGAAACAGTTAATTCTAGAGTAAACTGTAAAACAAGTGATTTATGGAATCGTATTAGCTAAATATGCAGCATTGTGCCTGGCACCAAAGATATTAAGATGCAATCAGGAAAAGAACAGTCGATAATCAGTTTAAAACAAATGTGTATGACACCAAAAAACAGCAGATTAATGATTCATTATGATAAACATGGCAGCATGTATTCCTGCACAAACAAAACAAGTCCCAAAATCTTGGCTCTAATTTTGTAAATACAGTATGCTATAAAATGCAAGTATTCCAAACACTACAGAAGGATTAGAAATATAATGGATTAAGTGTGGAGTGGTGTTTATCAAAATGAGGTATCAGAGTATCTCTATCTAATGTACTAAGACATGGCCTAAGTAACTTGAACATAAACTCTTTGCAATCATTTGAACTCTGTATGATAATCCGCATACTACACGGCTGACATTCACTCTGTAGAAATGGATCAAAGACAAGAGAAATTTGCAGACAAATAAAACCTGTGCAATGAAGTCTCAGCTTTAAGAATTTTCAGGCATCCAAAATTAAAAGTATACTTATTTATGTGGATTTTTGCACCCCAGAGAACCTTATTGAATATCTTAATACTATATATGTTTAACCTGCAAGTCAGCAGAACAGTGAACTTATTTTGCCATTAAAAATTTTGACATCTAATCCACATCTGCTTATTTAACTCCATCACTTCACCCAATTTAGACTGTCACTTCTCAAAGTTTTTAGTTTAGGGTGACCCTAATTAAGGTGATGACATTCTGTCCATGCTGAAAATATACACATGCATATAACAAGTTTTCTCTTAGGATTTACAAACTGAGAGTGATGTAAAAAAACAACTTATGTTATTTAAATAGCACTTTCTGAAAGGGGGGATTCCCAAGCAGATTTTCACACACTTCTAAAAGTCAAGGACTCTCCCTATAGGGACAAAATAGAAATTCTGTATCATCAATTGCTTGTATTATCCATTTCATGTGTGTGGTGAATTTAGGGTTAACTTAACAGAAAGTTATTTCAGACACTATTGTAAGGCATTGTTGGGTTTTGAATGCAATGATAAATAGTGACATTCCAGTAAATTCCTTTTTCTTTCTTCCAAAACGATTCCAGAAATCACTTGATTTGCAGTTTAGTCTAGATTTAACTTACTGTCTCATTAAAATATTGTTATTGGAGACCATGCAAGATTCACTTTATTGAGCTCTGTATCTGAATAGAGAAAAAGGGGTTATGCACAAATTCATGGCAGGGCCAAGTCATGTTTGCTTTCCTGGCATGTGGAAAAAAAAATTGTATGGATGAAGATGACTATTTTGCCTAAATCACCCCTAGTGTGACTTATGCTTAATGATTTTAATCATAATTTTTCATTTTCATGTCATATTTCCAGACTTTGATTGGATTTGGGATGATTCATCTAAGTCTTCTGCAAGTCATCTGAAGGTGGACAAGCGAGAAGTTTTGTTTCATGTGGATTACAGCTGTGGCACGGCAGCAGTGAGAGGAACACTCCCAATGCAACAAGATCAGTACTACTGGGAAATAAAAATGACCACCCCAGTGTATGGCACAGATATGGTAAGGCCTATTTTTTGCGGATACATGTGACACAACCAGGATTTCAAACCAGTAGGTTTACAAAATTTTGATCAATAGATTGGCTTCTAAACCAGTAGTTGTTTTTTTTTCCTGCATAAATTTTCACATGTTTTAAGGGCATAGAAAACAAAACCAGTGCATTTTTAGTATGTATTCTTTTCATACTATAATAAAACAGCAAGCTGTGAAAATTAATCCAATTTAGGTTATGATAAAAAAAAATATTAATTTATGAGAGTCATTGTATTGTCAATTATTGAGAAAAGAAGAGTTGTTTATGACTTAGTTCATTGCAAAGCTTTTTTTAAAAATATAAAATCCAGTAGCATTTTAAGTTTCCTTCACCAGATCACTGTCGGATGATCATTGATGACATTCATTATGATTACATGTATTAAGTGTTGCATTTAACAGGCTATCAGTAGTTCTCTGGTCCAGATTTCCCCTTAACCACTTTGTATTTTGAGAAGAATGGAGAATGTCCTCTCTGTATTAGCATTAGAATGTGGCAATGGCAGTATAATCATGATCAGCCTGCAAAGAAGTTCTAACTTAAGTTTTCTGTTGCTGTGTTTCCAAGCTATGTTCGCCCAAAAAAGATGAAGTTCCTGACTTGGACTTAAGATGCATTCCATTCCCAAACCTCCTGCCTCAATAGTTTCTTTTTGTTTATGGCTCAGATCCAAAAACTCTGCTGGTAAGTTTCAGCACTATAAATAAAACATAAATAAACAAACAACAAAGATCCTTGTCTGCTGTAACGTAGTGCACCTGCAGATCTGGGTCTATATTATTTTGTTCTACTCATTACTCCAAGGAAACTGCACAGACCAGGATCTGCCGGCACTTTGTTATGATAGTGCATACTGTCCTGGGGTTCTCGTTGATTGCAGCTAATGTGTTATGACACTCAGTATTGTTGGATTAAGATCCATGCTGTGTGTGTGTGCGTGTGCGTGAGTGTGTGTGTTAGGCTGAAGGTTTTAAAAATGATGACATTTGTATTTCACAGTTTACCATATGCTTCTATTTTCTCCTAAAATAGGGAAGGTCAGTATTGAGGTTTTGAGATTGTGATCTACTAAACCCATCAGTGCCTTATTTGGAGAGGATTTTGTTTTCATTTTTCACTTGAATATAGTGTCCAGGTTCATCTTCTCACAACCATGTGCCTTAAGTGTATTGGAAAAACTTTACTGTATACATGTAATTAGTTCAAACTGCAGATGCAGGAAATTTGCAGTCCAGTGAAGGAGATTTGAGATGCAGTGCAGATTTGCAGTCAGGGAAGGAGTTTTAACATGCAGTACAGGAAATTTTGCAATTCAGCAAAAGAGATATGTTGTCCAATGCAGATTTTTTAAATTGACATATATCCCCAAAACAATACTTTATAACTCAAATCGGTTCAGGCTTGTTCAGTATTAAAAACAACACTGATGAATGAAAGATATCTTTCATCTTGATAGGGAAAATGATAACATGAATAAGTTGTAGATTGCAAAATAAATACAGGACATTTAACCCATTTAGCAAACCTTGTCACATATCAGTATATATAACTAGATTTAAGTAGCATGTTCTTATATCCTAACCATGCATATAGTACTAGATGCCAATGAATGGGTGACATTTTACTGAATTCCTGGCATTGTGATTAATGAATAGACAATGGTTAACAGTATCTTTTGTTTCTTAGCTTTAAATGACAACATGGTGGTTGTCACTGTTGAAACAGATGCATCTCTAAAATGCAGATTTGTTTAGTATTTGTTATGGGGGGGGGGAACTACCAACTCATCTTCTTACTGAAATGAAAATGAAAAATTCCTATTATGTATCTTAGCCTTTGTCACAGGAAATATAGCAAAACAGAACATGAAATTTTATAAAATGACTTGAAGTTTAACAGACTGGAGATTTTGTCTCTTAAACATGAGATTTTCTGGAACCCTCCCTGAAAGTCCAGGAGATGTCACAGGTGCAGCTGATGAGCAGGTGTAAATTTGAAATATCTGTAAGTCAAATTATAGTAACAACTACATGTATTTAAAACAAATTTGAAAGATCTGTCTGAAATATCGTTCCGCTCGAAGCATCACAGAAATTTGATGTCTGATTATAATGACTACATGTATTTTAAACAAATTTGAAAGATCTGTAATAAATGTCATGCTACTTATATCATCATAGTGAACTTGAAGTCAAATTATAATGACAACTGTTTAAAACAAATTTCTTTTTTGTACCGTAGTAAGCTGTTTGTTAGCATTCAGGTCTTTAAACTTCTTGTGTAATTTCTCTTGCAGATGGTTGGTGTTGGCACAACAGATATTGACTTGAATAAGTATAGACACAAGTTCTGCAGTATGCTTGGTCGTGATGGAGATAGTTGGGGGTTGTCCTATACTGGAATAAAGCATCACAAAAATAACAAGCAATCATATGCCACCAAATTTGGTCAAGGAACTATTATTGGTGTCTACCTAGATATGTGGAATGGAACATTATCATTTTATAAAAATAGAAAACCGCTGGGTAAACCACCTTCTGACTTCTGTGTTTATATTGTACAGAATTTCAATATCTTTATGTTTTTATTTTATCTTCTTGTACTTAACTTACACTTTTTTTAAGGGCTTAACTTCTAAAAATGTTTTGCAATTCATTGTTACATTTTTCCAAAACTTAACAGTTGTTGGCATTGTATTGCCACTTTTGTCTGAGGTGCCATAAAACACTACATACATTCATACGTACATACATACAACATCACTAACATTTTCTGGGTGAAAGGTTTGCATTGCCTGATTTTAGGCATAATGATCTCATTTTTTTTTTAAATAAGAGAGGAGTTAGCTTCTGAGAGCAGTTCATTTATGAGTTCATTAAAAATAAATATTAGCAACCAGTACACCTCGTATAGGCCTAGCTCTTATTATGCATAGAAATTTGTCATCATAAGAAACAGTAAGTACTTGTTGCTCTGTGATCAGATAATTGTCAGAATTAAAAGCCAGTATGCATCAGAATTATTAATTGATCATTTATTAAGTGCAGAAAATATGTTCAGACTAATTGTCTTTGATATCATGAAGATGGGGTTTTTTTTAGTCTTAAGCCAAATTATTTTTTCTCTCTTATTTTAAATATATCTCTGTGTGATATAGTTTACTAAAAGAAAATTGAGAATAAACAAATAAATATTTTTTTGTGCAGGTGTGGCCTTCAGAGGCTTACAGGGGAAGACTCTATATCCAATGGTGTCATCCACAGCTGCTCGCAGTGGTATGAAAGTGATCCGATCTCGCTCTTTTAAAACATCTTTACAGTTCATGTGCTGTCAGGTGTTGAGAAAAGTCATTCCTAAACATTTGGATGTGCTTGCAGCAGTTCAGTTACCACCAGGTCTTCGTGAATTCCTGGAGAATAATATCAGTTGGCTATTAGGTCCGTGTCCTCTGGATTATGGATCAATGCCAATACGCTGTTTGAAGAGACGCCATGATTCTGATTCCGAGGAGACTGGTCCATCAAGTAGCAAAAGGCTTCAGTATTCTGAACATTCACAAGACACAGGCACATCTAAAGAAAGCCAGCTGGTACTCCACCCAAACCAGTCTACATGAAGAATATCATATTTATTCTGCTCTGTTTTGTATTTAGTTTTAAGATGTTGAATAACTTCTTAAATGTACAAATACAACCCTGTCATCACTCATGTTGTGACCTTAATTTCTATTCCATATCCATCCGTCTCTGTCTCCAAAATATCACAGTAATAATAAGGTCACATTTCTTTATCTACGTGATTCTCACATTTCTTTATATGCATGATTCTGTGATCTATATGCTAATCACAATCCAACTGTCACAAGACATTTTAAGGTCACAACCAGGTATTACATATAGTGACTATCAAGTAAGTCATCTGGACAAATTGGATAGTCTTTGAGCAAGTAGATGACAGGTATGATCTTGTATCATTTGTCCTTATCGATTAAAAAGAAAACTAATTGTAATATATCATAGCTGTACCAAATATCAGATTATTTAGTAGTGGAAAAGTTTAGTGATTTAGCGATCTCAGATTGAGATTGCAAAAGTTAATCCTATCCACATTTTTTTTCTCTGCTAAAATGAATGTTACAAAAACATTTTATTTCATGAAACTTAAAGATGCACTGGAACTATTTTCTTTTTAGTTTAATGAGAATGCTTCATTAATCTCTCTTCTGCCAGTACAATGCGATATAGTAAAACTACAGATGATATACAAAATAAATTTTCATGCCATCTCATTTGCAGCAAGTCTTTAGTACCGGTACATAAAATGAATAATTAATTGCTTTTATTGTTAAAATAAATAAAGGGTTCTAGGTACCATGATAACATATCCAGTGCTATGGTCATAGTGAAGGATTCTTTATGCCAGCACTTTGACTGGTATTTCTGTGTATGCAGTAGTCAGACTGTTTCACTATTGAAAGAGTAGGGAATATTCTTGTTTGTTTTTATCCCAGCTGTTAACTTGCCATTATTGTACCATTATTGATTTTAAAGGAACAGTTAAATGAGATAATCGGATTGCAAAATTTTTTCTTTTTGATATTTCTCAATTGACCTGTCTGCTGTAGGGTGTTGTTTAGTTGAAAATAAATTGGTATTGGCTAAAAAGAGAATTATTGTTATGAAAACAAAATACAACAGGTTGTTCCCACAAAAAATCTCCATGTACCTCCTTGTGTCTGCAGTCAGGAAGATCTCAATTTCTTAGAGTTAAAGCCACGTTTTTGGACAAAATTGCTAAATAACGTGCTACTATAAAGTCTACTTGCCCTAGGGATAGCCAGTATGACCAGTCTCTGTGAAGATGGAGTTCAGGTGACAAGGAAAACCAGAAGAGACAAACAGGACTAATCATAATATATTTGCAAAAGTACAAATATAAAAACTTGAAGTCTTCTTTTCTTGCAGCTTAAATTCCATTTGCTAGTTAAATCTTGTATAATTTAAAATATCTATTCTGTGTGGTCTTTTGCATGACATGCAACTAATGGAGACAAGAGCTGCAGTGGGTCAGTGAACAGCATGCCAGACTCACAATTGTAAGTGTGTGTGGGTTCAAATCCTAACACTGGATCACCTTAGGTTGGTTGTCATGGCGAGTCCTTGGACAACCCACTGTATTCCTATGGCCTTAATACAAAATAACCTATTTTTGTTGCTCTGTCATAAGACACTGAACCAAATATCATTTGAAATGCTGTTAGATTAGTGGTAAGTATGCATATAAATCATTATGGGCGTAAAGTCTAATTTTCATTGATTCACACATAACCTAGGGCTCTTATATTAACTGCTGTAAAGAAGAAAGGGTTAGTTAGTTCTTGTCAGTCTCAATCATCATTTTATTAGCATTAAACCATGTCTGCTAGCTCACCTGTCTGTGACTAGATAAGCTTATTGTATAACACAGTGTCCATCATCAGTCCATCAATATTTGCATGTTAATACTGGAGTATGTATCTTTTATCAGACTTGTCAGAATTGGAATATAGGTTTATATCATCATTATCTTGAATGAGTTCAAATATGAATGGGATCTGTGCATATTAATGAGGTGATCTTGCATCAGCTTTGACTAAGCTTGTTACCATTCTGGAAGCCATATCCTTTTTTTATCGATTTTTATCAAATTGAGAGTATGGGCTAAAATAGAACAACCATGGTTGAGTTTTAGCATGAGTGACATGTATGCATTTATGAGGTGATCATACATCTTATTGGCTGACCTTGTTACCAATCTGGAGGCCATATTTCCAATTTAGGTTTCATCAGACTGTTATCAGGATCATAGACATGTGCAGTAATAAGCAGATCTGGAGTTTGGCATCTTCCTACAAGGGCTTTCATGGATAATATGATGATTACATCCAAGTCGGTACCAGAAGGTAGATGGATGTTTTAAGCTCTTGGACTACCTGGGTTAACTAGGCCAGAAAGAAGTTTAAGTCATCTAAGTTCAGAATTCTGGCCCTGAAGAAAAAGGGAAGGTGCAAGATAAATAAAGGTTCAGAATATGAGAGGAAGTGATACAAACACTGAGTGAGCAACCAGTTTAATCTCTACAGGTGGTTTAAGGACTCTATGAATGACAGTGTCACAGACAGAAAAGACGGGTCAAAGACTGAATGGAATCCATAGATAAGAGTGTGCTACCTAGGAAGTGTGAGGCCTAGTGTTACCAGTATGGTATTCTACCAAGAATACTCTGGCCACATCTAGTATACCAGGTCCCATTGACAGCCATTGAAGCAGTCAAGAGAATATTCATTATATGTCTGACAGTAGATAGAAGTTCCAAGGAGCTTCAGCAGTGTCGGCTTTGACAGTACAGGCAGCAAGCTTCAGTTACCACTATCGGTGAAAGAGGAATTCAAGGTGACTAATTCCAGTCAGGTGATGATGTTGAAAGATAGTGCAAATGAGATGGTGAGATACGGGCCGTAGTAGTGTGGACAGGTAGAAAGCGGGTGGCAGCATCCAGACCAAGACACAGACATGATACACATAGTAGCAACATGGGGCTGGGAAGTTTCAAAAAAGCTACAGCAAGCAGCAAGCGATGAGAAGCATGTCATGGTCAGGAAAGAAGTATGTCATGAAGATGATAATGACATTCAAGTTAAAGCTGTTGGCATGCAGAAGCAGGTGAATTGGATACGCTGGGAAGCTGCGAGTTCCAGGAAACTTTCTTGGTGTGACATTTGGAGAGTTGATGCTGAGAAAATCAGCCTCCTAATTCATGCAATGTATGTTTTCTCCCTACACCAACAAACCTTAAGACATGGGGGCTAATTTATGATTCAAACTGTAAACTTTTTGGGAGACTTGAAAATTTAGAACATCCTGCATTTTAGCTCTGACAGTCATTATAATTGGCACTGTGACCAAATGTTTACTAAGATTGCTGCCAGTATGGATATAGCCAGTAGAAACAGACATCAAGTGAAAAGCTTTTCTAACTTCATCCGCTTTTTGATAAATGGTGAGACATAAAGGCAAAAGACTGAGGCAAAAGGCATCTTGACAACATCACAGGATTGGGAAATGCAGGCTTATTTACAAGGACAGCCGAAGTTTGCAAGGGACGTTAGTTGTTGTTGTGAGCTTAATGCCATTTTTCAGCACATGATAGGCTATACTTGTCGGACAGTGTAACTGGTGGAGGAGGGACTTCTGTAACACCAATTTCAGACCTGATATTGTGCTGTGATCAGGAGGTACCAAACAGGTGATTTTCTTGGAACTGACAATGCCAAGGGAAGCTGGAAGAGAGGAGGCCTATGAGAGGAAATTTGCCAAGTATCAGTCACTGATCAATGAATGCCAGCAGAATGGATGGAAGGCCTGGAATTTAGCAGTGGAAATAGAATACTATGGCTCTGCAACACAGTCCTTTTGGCATGCCATGGGACTATTCCAGATTACATTACCTAGCACAGAAATTTAGTCACAAACATTGGCAAACAGGCCGAGGAAGCATCACATAGGATTTGTCAGAAGAGAGAGGAGCAATGGAGAAGCTAATTGGTTCCGGGCTTTGTCGGGTCTGATATGAGTATACTTGCTGTATAGACTTAAATCATTAAGATCTTAACTGTGTACATTTATCAGCGCATTGAACATATATTGATGAAATGTTCTTTTGCATTGGATTGACTGAATTTGTTACATTCTAGAGACTATTTCTGATCCAATCCAGAGTAAATTTGATAAATGGACTTAAATGATCATGATCTTATACTTATGGAATTTATTAGCAAATTCAGTGCATATTGATGAGTTGTTTGTGCATTTGATTGGCTGAGCTTGTGAGCATTTTAGTGACTATTTCTAATCAGATTTTTATCAGACTTAGTCCTGTATCAACATATCCAATTATATATATGTACCTGCACAGATCTCTAGTGCATCCCATCACATTACTATAGCTGTATTTAAATATAAAAAGGTCTACTGTGTGGTATTGAAAACTCGTACAATATTGCTGCTTAATTTCCACTATGGTCAGATACATACAGCTAAGTTTTCTATATTAATCAAGTCTTAGCATCCACTTACTAGTTACATAACTCAACTATTTACTGATTTTACCTGTATAAGCCATCATTTGGATTATTCCTACAGGTAACATTGTCTTACAATAGATATTATAGCATCCACATTTTAAATATCAATAGTGACACTTTAGTACATTTTTATGTGCATGTATTGTGTGTACTGCAGAAAACTCAGTTACATTATTGTGTAGTTTCTGCTTCAGTTGGATACATACAGACATGTTTTCTATGCATAGTTTAGTCATAGTGTCCACTAAATAGTTACTATATATTCTTTTGCACGTAAAGGCAGTGAACTGGTCTTTCCTACTGGTACCTTTTATTAGAATTTATATTTTAGCATCCACTTCTTAAGTATTAATAGTGACGCTCCAATATTCTATCTGTATTGTCAGCCACAGACAAATGATCATTGTCCATTTGTCAAACCCATGTAATATATGCACCACCCACCTGTATTTCATCCAATTTGTATCGTGTTTAAAAGGTTAGTGTCAGGACTGGTCAGCCTGGTTTCAGGATAGTTTGACTGGGTGGGAGATGATGCTACATGTTTGCAGCATGATGCCCCAGTGCTAGACATCACTGTAAACTGCCACATTGCGGACATTGTAGCAATATGACTGAAAACTTTTTAAAGCTACATTAAAAAATCCAAATATCACACACACAATACGCACACATACATACTCAAGGAGTTACATCCTGCTTCATTATGAATTGAAATATTTGCTGGACTTGGCAATCCCTGTATCAAAGGGAGATCACTCTAACTGCTTTCTAGGTGGGCAGATAACTTTTAACTTTGTAGCTAAAGGTTTTAGCCAGGGAGGGTTGGATTTGCAAGGTAGTAGTAGTTCTCCTAACATGTGATCTGGTATGTATTATTGAAGAAACATTTTACTTTAAAAAATTGATTTCTTTCAAAAACGACTTCTAAGGGAAAAAATTTTAAGGGTGTTTGTTTCTAAAATATTTGAAAGCTAGTTTGATAGCATTGTTGAAATAAATTTTAACAGTTGCTAGTATTGACATATTAAAAGTGCCTGGAACATTTGTCATTTATATTTTATCACATTGTGTATTATTTTATTGTATTTCATATATTTAGTGCCATTACTCATAAATTATTGAAATTTATATTTGTACTTTAGCTTTTAATAATTAAAAAATATCCCAATGTGCTTTTCTCCTGAAACACATTGTAATTTATTTACAAAGAATAAAGAAATCCATCACTTAAAAAAAACCCCAACTACATGTGAATTGTATGTTTTGGGAAAGTCACTCGTCTTGCACATTGTTAGATGTAGTTTCTTTGTGGTTTTAGTGAAGTGTTAATGGTTTTATGTTTTTGCTGCATTTGATGTTGAACTATGTCCCTATACAGTGATATTCAGCTTGGGGTTACAGTTGTACTCCAGCGTCTTTATGATTGGAGCAATATTGCCTATTTCATTTTTGTCCAACTTTGATGTGTTATAAATATCTCTACTATCTTGTCCAGGTATAGACAGAAAAGCACTGTGTTTTTTTTTTTTGTTTCTTTTACTGGCCATAGCAACATCCAGGTATAACTGCATTGTTTGTTTCTGTGGTCACCATTTCTGAGCAAGCACACATCCAGAGGTCAAGTCCATCTTGGGAGGATGATTTAGCCTGTCAGCGATGGTAAATTCCAATCAGATTTTCTTTATGAATTACAAAGGTGCTGGATATATGCTTCATGGTATAAATCTTATTCAAAAGATCTCAATTCTGACTCCATGCTATGTTGGGTTCAATAACTCAAACATAGTTGCTGTAATAGCTAGACCAAAGCTGAGAAAATACAGCACAAACACACTAGATTATCACTCTAGTTACACAACACACTAGATTATCACTCTAGTTACACCAGAGTCTGACTCAAGTTATACAAGATTCTCATTCTAGTTCATTTTGACAAGCCACAACTGGTGTAGAAATAGAACCTCAATTACACCAGATGTTACTAGAACTGTCATGCAGTGTGGGCTGCTGAATGTGAGAAAGCATGTATGCTACAAGATGTACAAGGAAATATCTGTCTACAAGTAAAATAATAATTGCAGTGTCAATCAGTATGATGTAGCATGTCGTAATTTCAGTATGTGTGACCTAAATTAAGACTACCAGCTATCACTGAGCACGAGTTATTGTATAGTGTTACATAACACAGTATAACCTACTTCAGTGCTACCAGCTGTCACTTAGCATGCATCATTGTACAGTATTATATAAAACAATAAATATGACTTACATCAATGGTACCAGGTGCCACCAAGCCTGACTGTATAATATTACATAATACAGTAGGTATAACCTGTAGCAGTACTACCAGCTGTCACCAAGCCTGACTATATAGTATTACATAATACAGTAGGTATAACCTGTAGCAATGCTACCAACTGTCACCAAGCCTGGCTGTGTAGTATTAAATAATACAGCAAGTATAACCTCTAGCAGTGGTACCAGCTGTCATCAAGCCCAACTGTATAGTATTATATAATACAGTAGGTATAACCTGTAGCAATGCTACCAGCTGTCACCAAGCCTGACTGTATAGTATTACCTAATTCAGTCTGTATCACCTGTAGCAGTGCTACCAGCTGTCACCAATCCTGGCTGTATAGTATCAAATAATACAGTAGGTATAACCTGTAGCAATGCTACCAGCTGTCACCAAGCCT
>JAECUM010014461.1:0-29142 GCA_016617855.1 Megalonaias nervosa
AGTTTATTTGTAAATTCGACAAAATCTGGGTCTAAAAAGATCTTACATGCATTTCGAAAATTTGGCAATATTTGGCTCTACCCATATGCTACGTGTAAAAAGTATTTGATCTAGAATGTGCGGTGATCGGAAAGATATCGTAGCAAGCAAATCTGAAACATATTTCTTCTTTATTAGCGATTGTGCTTCATTTGCAAGTCTATCACCCATGTAATTCTAGAAATCTCTGATTTGTAATATTACCCTCATAAGTGAAAGTGTGGATGCAAACTATCTTTTTTTAATGTAGAAAATTGTTACAATCATTGTTTGAAAATAATAACTTTGAGGCAAAAATGTTGAAGTAACCGATTTTTGTTTACACCCGCATTAGAAAACCCGAATATTGAATCTTTTCGTAATTGTCGGATTGTTCAGGGGGTATTGTTAAGTTGCAGTCTCGGACTTGCACGTGCTCTATTCAACTTCAGGAAAGGTTTGAATGGGAATTATTTCTCAGCTCATAATTGGTACCCTACAAATAGCACCATACCGGCAACTGTATAAAGCGTGACACCAAAATATCAAATGTTCTATCCCAATGTATATAAGTTGGCAACCTTGATTAGAAAATACCAGGGTTGTTCGAAGGGTTGTAATTTCTGGTTCTCCGTTGTATTCAGCCTTAGAGACAGTGTTAAATTTGAGAAATCCGACACCATTTGTTTTATCGACCACGAGTGGCGCAATAATGGGTGAACAATGTCGCAACATCAGCAGCACTGATGGATGATGTGGTAGGCGTGGTCCCCGGGACACGGGCATCTGGTGAAGACAGTGCGTACCGACAACTTTATGTTCCAAAATACGGGATCCCATCAAATTACAACAGAATCAGGTGCATGGACCGTGTAAACCATATCGTAGAATGGGGACCGCTATAAATTCACATATTTGCGACTACATATGGGGTTATTGTTTTCTTTTTAAAATAAAAAGTATTACAGTAGAAATTTAAACAAAATAATAATTGGAGCTAGCTACTGACTTGAACGTCTATAATAACATTAACAAAGAATACAACAATGCCTAAACCTATAGGTATATAGGTATTTACATGCACATGTATAACGAACAAATCACGGTGTGATACATAGAACAGATAATACACTACAGATGTTTCATAAAAAAACAAAACAACAAAACAAAATAATAACAATCAAATATGATTCTCAATAAGAAATAAAGTATTAAATATTTACCTTAGTAATCTTATTTAAATGATATGATATGATTGATATATAATATGATATGACATGCAATGACATGCTATGATACGATATGATACCTGATATTTTTCTATTCATCAATGTTATATAATAATTGTAAGAATTTAAGCATAAATTTAAATTTTGCCCTTCACGTTATAGAAATATTAACAAAAACTGTCCGCCTTTAGCGTCATATGAAATGCTCTGTTAGCGAAGAAGACAGCTAACGGAGTGATAATCGTATGTCTACAATAACTTTTGCTAATGTATATTAAATTTTAAAATGTTAAAATGTTGGGTCGGAGTTATGTTTTGGCAAAACAAAGCCTTCCAAATGTGTGCTATTATCCTGATGGGCTGATCAGGGTTGTCGGGGGTGGAGTGGCACTTTTGTTTTGGGTGTGCGGGGGTCACTTACTATATAGATCTACAAACACAAAAATGAAGGCTGTCCTTAAACTGTCCTTCATATATGCTATTTTAGACTAAGTAATAGACGGTTTAGACCTATGTTGGTTTACTTAATCACGTGCAATTTTATCCACGGCAACCAAAAGGGGTACCCATATGGGGTAGATGAAGGAGCTGGCCACATGCTCCAATATGCCCCTCCCCCTCCGACCTTAATCCGACACTGACCATCCTGTTTTGTTTCTTTTTACTTCTTTTTGCTTCCTAGGAAACTATTCCGAAAAGAGAAACTGTTAGTGCCAGAGCGCTTTGGAAGAAAGCAAAATATAATTAATGATCTTGCAATTAGTTCCTCGTTAAAACAGAAAGTGCACCAGCTTCTGTGACTCCTTAAAAAACCCATTGTAAAGCAAACACAAGCTTAATGAAGAATGCCCTTGCGAATATACGTGCTCATTCATCAATATTTATTAATTAATAAACCCCACTCCATAATTTACATTTTAATAACAACGTGACTAGGCAAGAGGCAGTTCTTGTACATGATTAACAGCTAGTTTAAATCTAAGTTATTTTTTTTTAAATAAAAAAATCTAATGGAGAAATATTATGATAGATTGGACTGTGTTGCATGCACTTGTTCCATATGTCCTCCCCTGAACGGTTCTCCTCGTATGACTGAACAATTAAAATTCACTGGACCTGTTTGACAAAGGAGCAGCCAACGGCATAAATCATATCCGTTGCCCTGAGTGACAGTTCATAATCTTTGTACTTAGTTATTACCTCATCAATTGGATTATCTCTAACTCTAAATTGAACTTTTGATGCGTAAAGATAAAGAAGCGTGCCAAATGTCAGATTTAATAAAAATACATCAATCGTCCACCTTTACCGTTTCTGTATTGTGATGTAAGCTCTGCAACGATGTTTTAATGTGGCAATTTGCCGTTATAATACACCTCGTGGTTTTAGCATGAACAATGCAGGGTGGTCCCGTGGTTTTCGATTATTAATTAAAAAATGTCTAAGATTTATTCCATTGTACTGTCAGGTGCATTTGTCAACGTTCGCCCTCGGTCGAGCAGGATTTTACACTTGGCTTATTCCCGAATAGTAACCAGACCATTTCTCGGTTGGAAGTAAGAGCGATGTAAGAATTTCAACAGATTACGAAATTGTTGAGGAAGCAATGCAAGACCCACAAAGCTAATTTAATTACATTGCCTATTTGAACCCCCAGGTAGTGTAGACAATTTTTTAATTCTTTGAAAAGCCTGTTACGCATATTTGGAACATTTGTACTCGGAATATCAATTTGCACAAGCATAATTGCCAACAGAAGACAAAGACTGACATTTGATCAACATTTTTTTCTAATCATTTTGTGTTTGTGTTTGTGTTTGTGTGTGTGTGTGTGTATGTGTGACTTTACCAGTTACTTGTTCTATTCATGAATTGTGGAAATATTAACAGCGAAGAGCTCTTTAAATGGGAGACTTTTTTTGTGGAAAATCGGGTATTACTTATACGAGTTAAAATACATGTCCATCTTTTCCCCTGAGCGGTGCTTTATCGTATTGCATTATTTCATGCTCAGTTTTCTTTTACGGTGACTGGATGTTGTTTCCATTTTTTAAAATGAAGCTTATAATTTGACGGAACAAAAAAAGGCACAATCTGAAAAAAAAACCCTGTAAAAGTATTTAAAAATAACAAAAAGTTAAAAAGGGAAATATCCTTAAAATATAGAATCACATTTTGTTTTATAAAATTCACATTCTTTACAAAAGTTTAAATAATTTTTTTAGGCGGATCATTGGTATCATACGATTTCTGTTTCGTATTTTCACAGAAAGGTTAAACACAGCGTATAACTTAACGCTGTGCCGATTTTGTCGTCCTTTCCAAGAATTATGTGGGATTCTTCTTGCACTTGTTTGTTTTCCTCCGACATTTCTGCGTGTTACTTTTCTTTCTATTTTATTTAAATTGCTTAATAGTATCATATAGTATGACCCCTTCTTGGACTATTCACTAAGTGCAATGTGATTTTAGTGTATCAGATATAAAAGAATATTTCCTGTTCTTAGCGTTTTGTGACTATATAAATATTTATAAAATTATCTACTGAAAAGTTATGTCGACAGTGTGGGGTCTCACCAACAAACCAAAGCTGTTGCATGTGTTTTCAAGAACGTCCACATAAGGATATGTTCTCACGTGCACCAAATTAAACTTTTCTAAATCGTAATGTGCAAGGAATTTTGTTTTATTTTATTTTATTTTATTTTGTTATCATCGAAGTATTTATTGACAGACTCTTTCGGTGGAGTTGGCAGCGGAGCATATTTTACTTCTCTCGAATGCAGTGTCGATAATAATTTATAACTTTCCTGGGCTATTGCAATTGAAAAATAGAAATGCATGTATGTACAACTGACTCTCCCAATTCCATTTCTCGTTCCGATACTTCGTCTAATTACCCCTAACCCCAACCCCACCCCATATTAGCCCCTTCTGCACTTAACGTTCCACCAAACAATAAAGTTCCACATACCTTAATACCAGCAGCGTAGCAAGAAATTTTGCCCCCCCCCCGCAATATTTAACTCTCATGACTTATGCAAAATGTTGGACCCTCATTGGACCTGACACCCCCGTCTGTCTGTCTGTCTATCTGTCTGTCTCTGTCTGTGTCTCTGTTTCTCTCTCCTCCTCCTCCACTGCAGGGGCTGCTTGGGCGATAGCCATGCCACTACTTTATATCGCCAATGCATTTAAAGTGTTTCTAGTTTCAAATAGTTAAAAAAAAAAAGATCTGATGACTGCGGATGCAGGGATTGTTGATGTAAAATTTCCTGTTCGGTAATCGGGGCACTGCTATTCTTGATTTCGCAATAAATGTGCTGGTATAAAAGAAGTATATACATTTATTTAAAAACACTTTCCTGAATAGATCAGAACGACTTTGTTTTTGAAACTTTTCAGAGCTCCTATTTTATGGTCCTGCTTGAAAGATGACAAACTTTGGTACCACTGAATTTTGGACCCCAACTAGTACTCAGTCTGTGACATCACGATCTGGCGCATCGTCGCAAGCCACGGACGATAATCAATCACGCTTCTTTATCACCCGAGGTCGCCTGTGTGGAGATTTCCTCGTTTCTCACGAATATGCATTAACCTGCTTAACTAATCACTGCGAACTCGATTAAATTTTAGTCGCCATTGTGATTCATTACGGCCTTTCACGCTATTTGAATGAGCCAATCAACGTTTCTGTTCAAGCACAGTCACTTATCGATTAATAAAACCGGAACTTTCATAGATGTTTAAAAGATTGTTTATTGCGTTGTTGATGACGTATTTTTGTTTATGCATACTCATGAAAATGGGTAAATTTCCGTACTGGCAGCCACGGATGATAAAGGAGCGCAACGGATTATTTCCCCCTGAGGTTGGGACGATGATTCAGGAGAAGTCGAATTTCATTTTTGTACAAAGAGAGGTTGAACATGTTGCAAAGTACGTCGTTTATTAGGTGAAGAATTATGGCTAAATGTACGACATTAATTGCCTAAATTTACATGTCGAAATAGCACACGACCATGACAAGTGGTGTATTTCATGTTTGATAAATCGTTTTGATACTTTTAGAATGAAAATACTACCTGTCATGGAACAGTCATTTGAGAAGACGAAAAAAAAAACTCCCAAGATAAAAGCTGTCAGATTGATGTAGTATAGGATAATCACTGTCTCGTACAGGCGCCATATATGCTGTCACACAGGTGCGCCGAAATTGCATTTACTCATATTAAACTGCCAAGGTATATAAACAGACATAGGGATTTGTGTACATTCGAGAAAATATTCCCACCAATGAAAAATCCTCATTTGTACCTAACCTACAGATAATTTTGCTGAAAAGAAAAGTTAAGGCTTTATGAACAATTTATAAAGAGTTATTTCACCTTACGTGGGCCAACATTGATAATTTCCTTCTTTGATCCATATATACGAGACTATGCCATAATAGTTTTTTTTTTTTTTATTTTTTTAAGTATACCATCTAAATAACAATAAAATAGCTCTTAAACTAAGAGTCAAATTACTGTCTGAAAATGTTAGGAAGATATTTCTTACGTAGATATATTATTCTTGTCTTCGTATTATTAGCAATGAGAGTTAACTCTCTTGAGGAATGAGAGGTAACTCATGTGAAGAAGTTACATCAGGATGGTAGTTTTGTCAAATGCTCAGTCCACGTGATCTTGTTTAAAATTAATATACCACATATATTTTAATAGTCCCGTTTATTGGTCATGTTAAACAATTTTTAATTTTTTTTAAATGAAACTATGTGTAACATTAAGTACACTTATATCATATTATATCATACAGACTTGCATGGTACTGAACTTTAGTTTTAGATGGGTTTTTTTAGGCTGTAATATTTATATAAATCTTACCAGTCAGAACTTAGAAGGAAATAAAGAGAAATGTTACTTTTCAAAGTAAGATTACAATTTATAGCTTCGCAAAGTCAAGTGAAATATTGTAAATGTAAATTCATATTCTCTCCTTGTAAAGACGATATAATTTATTGTCCACATACAACAAACTTGTTTGTTTCAATAATCCATTATTAATACAATGTGTAAAGTCTATGTGTTGATAATGCCATTTTAAAAACTGAAATAGCACACACCATAATTTTTTACATGAAAGAAGAAAACAATCTTTAATTTGAATTGATTTAATTGGTGAGAAGCTCAGGGATACTTCCTTTTTGATGCAATTTCACTCATACCATCTCTTAATATTTTTTAAAGTACCAAGGTTATTTGGTACTATTTTCAAACTGCAGGAGATGTGCTAGTTGTTTATACTCGTATTTATGGATACAATTTGCAATCATAGTGACGTACAATCAAGGACCAATAATTTTATTTGCATCAGAATTAAGGGTGAATGTCACCATTTTATGCAAAATGGAAACATCGATCAAGCGACATGTCAAATGTCAAAATGAAAGATGCCTTCAGTTTCGCCTTTTCTCCCGAGATCCTCAGTTTCTGACATCCAACAAATAAACAAACAAACAAAGTAACGAATGAATGAAGAGAGTAAAAAGATGTCTTTATAGAACAAAAAACAGACTCCGTTGCTTGGAGAGTTACAGTCTTCAAAGCGAAATCCTAAACCTCCGCCTTAGTCATTTTGTCATACTCCGCAAAGAAATAGATTACGGTAATGGATGGTTCAGGCGGGATGTTGTCCATACATTATAACGTCACTCCGAGGGTGGTAGCGTATTTGACATGGGGAGCTGATTGTTGAAATTGGACTAATTATATAATTAAAAACTAATATGAAAGACGGATGGGTGAACGTCGGTAGATCTCGTATATAAGCCAACTTACGATATTCCATGCAGACAACAATAACTGCTGCATTATCCCACTTTTAAAATCTGAAAGCAGTCTCTGCAAATGGATAACATAGACTTTATCTTGTCGGCACCACCTGCCATTTTCATATATTTTAAAAGAGCGGCTTGGTTGTTGTAGTAGAGGCCTTTTTATTGGAACTACTGATTGATTGTTTAACGTCACATCAACACATGACAGACTATTATATGATGAGGCAATGAGAACAAAGTGCTTTGCACCGAGACAGACCCTGGTATCCGACCCAGGTTGATCTGGGCAAAATTCGATTCCACAGCCAAAATGATTGTGAGTCTGAGGAATTTTTTCTCGGTGGCAGCTCGTTCTCCCTCGACCTTAACCATCTTCTCTAGCCAAGGTTCGATTGTGTTAACCCTATCTACACCTTGAAGGATCGAACATATATTTCAGTGCTCTGTCCTAGCAACACCTGTTGGGTTTCAGGATTGTCTCCCTTAGTATATAGTGCCAAGTAACCAATAGCGTGTAAAAGCGGTGTATCGTGCGTAGGACGAAAATGGAGGAGGCAATTGACTTCAAAAGGATACTTTGTAAGTTTAACATAGAAAGTGTGACTAAGTACCAGAGAGAATCTATTACAGGTGTATTGTAGAAATGGATGTGTTTGTACAAGCACGGACCGGCAGTGGAAACTTGCTTATTTATGAATCCATTCAATCTGATTAAAATCAGATCTTCATTGTTATAAATGAAGATCTGACAGCGACCGTTTAGGGGTAATGTTCTGGTAACCTATGTTGTTACCATAATCGCTAATTTTATCAACGAATCAGATTCAGTCGTATATATTTGTGTTTGCTGACTGAGCAGTGAGGATAAAGAGCATGAATGTGTACCGAACGATTTGATTCACTTTCAGATTGTTGAAAGCTGCATTTCCATTGGCTAATTCAAAGGTCACCAGAACATGACCCTTAAGCGGTCGTCGTCAGATCTTCACGTAGGACAGCTGAGATCTGATTTTAATCAGATTGTGAATCCATTCCAGTTGTGTGCTCCTCTTGTCACGAGCATGTAGGAACAGTGTTCAAATTTAAGCAACACCGCATCCAGTGAAATTCACAGACCCGATGCACTGAAATGTCTGTTCGACCCGCCAAGGTGTAGATAGGCTTAACACACTGGAACCTTGGCTAGCGAAGATAGCCCTTAACGTACATAGGCAGATTTTAAGACAAAAGGTAAATAATAATAATAATAATAATAATAATAATAAGAAGAAGAAGAAGAAGAAGAAGATGATGATGATGATGATGATGAAGATAAAGAAGAAGTGGATCTTGAATGTGACTTTGATTTTGGAAGTGTTTTGGGGCTGACATCCAACTGATGTACCGCAAAATCATGATATTGATAAAATCTATTTAGATGTCACAGTTGAAGATTTAAAAAGTATGCACATTCAACTTTCTCTTCCTGTTGGGTTTTATATAATGGTAGATATGTTCTTCTGTCAAAGAAGTAGCGGTTAATAACCCTTTGATTAAATTGTTTTATAATGAGACATAATGATTTACTGAAGATGACGATTTGTATAAGAAAAGCATAATTCAGAGATAAAGTCGATGAATATTACATAAAGCAGAGATAGCTAGAAAATTCCAATAACGTCTACCAATTCCATTCAAAACATCGTAACTTCTGATTGCATCTTTATTGTCTGCTACAATTTAAAATATACTTGTTGCAAAATGATCCAATTCTCATCGACGCATTCGACATGACTTATTAAAGTAAAGATTATTGATGTCTTTAAAACATTTTATTCAGGCCGTGAACTTTGGCAAGTTGAGACATGTTGCTATCACATGTCAGACGGAAACCATTTTCTTCTTTCTCCTATTTCTTAGCGTCATCATCATCATCATTATCGCAATGGCACTTAGTTTCCATTTCGTTGTTATAAAGGGCCACAGAGTTGTCTAAGACACTCGCATTTCCAGATCACTCACACATCTCAGCTCTGTCAGCTTAAGTTCCAGTCTTAGCTCGGCCAACGCGGGTATGTGAGAAAGCTTTCCAGTAGCTCGCCGTTTGTGTTTGGTTCTTCCAGGATTCTTCACCCGCCAAATATACAGGCTGTCATGTATAGCTTGAAAATGGCGTTAAACCCCACAATACCCACAAACCAATCCTTAGTATGATAAGCCTACAACATGTTGATGTGCTGCTTAAAACCAACCAACAAACTTTGTACGATTTTTTCAACCATATTTATGCTGCTCGACGACCATGTAAAATAACGGAAACGTATCTCGCGAGAAACGATGGAGACAACAACAGAAACATTACTGACTTCAATAATGACTTATGGCATCATCACTAACATACGTGCATACATGCGTGCGTGCGTGGGTACATATATACATGCACATTTTGAAAGCGTATAACGGTAGGAGAGATAAATTCCATGTCTTGCTATAGTCGATGGACCATGTTCTATCTCTAAATCCTTTCAAGAATCATTTATCATCGTCATATACACGAGACTATGACTGGTCTTTGTCTTGGGGTATATGCTAGTTTTATTCTGCCACCAAAAAATAAACAAATAAACGAAGAACATGTTTCTTGTAAGACAACATTTAGCAACACATAAACATGGAGAATCACGTAATGTGACGCCCATTCCTGTGAATGAGAACACAATAAGTGTCTGTTCCTGATTTTGGAACAATGGTCGCTTTAATGTAAGTGTCATATCAGCAGCCAAATGACGTGGTCAGACTCTCACGAAGTTATCCATCATTCTTGGCCAAGCACAATCAAGCACCTTAAGCGTGAATAGCAACCATCTTTGTGCCGGGAATATTTGTAATGAATAATACTTCACAACAGCGTTAATATGCAGCTTGACCGAACAAAGAAAAAGAAACAACATCTCTCTCCCTCTCTCTCTCTCTCTCTCTCTCTCTCTCTCACACACACACACACAGAGATGTCTCATATCAAATATTCTTCTTCTCCACCTTTCCAGACTGAACGGAGTAATCCAGTGTAAACAAAATTGATTTTTGTGGCACGTGCCCCTATCTGCTTTCTTGTATACCAATCTCAACACACAAAGATGGCCCATGTTTTGGGTTATCATGTTGCAGTCGTTGATCTTATCGGTGGAGTCTGATAATTAAGGGCTTTGAATTTTATCCATGGATCATTTCTCCAGGTGACAAATGATGTGCCGATCGACTTGAGTTTTGGGACAAGACAGTCGCAGATAGGGGGATTAACTTTGCCTGATAAATTGTGCCACCGGTTGCCATGATGCGATAGCAACCGGTCGGCAACATTGCAATGCTGCTGAAAGGTTGTATGCATAGATGGATTTTTGCAGAACACCTGTCCCTAATTTATTTTAAGGTGTTTTGTTTATGAATAGAGCTATTAAAATTGTTAGATAAGCGACACTGTTGTGAAAATAGGACAATTCTAAATTGCTCTCTTAAAGACATTTTCGACCTTATACCACTGTGATTTTGCACGTAATGCATAGCAATAAATGATCTAAACATCTCCATCGAAGTATAAATATCTCAGGCCTGTTTGTTCGACGCAAACTGTTTTAAATTTAGATTTTTTAATCACAGACAAGTTTATATATTCAACTGGTTGCTGTAAAGTCGATCGTTGAAAAGAAATAAGTGCACAAAAATATATATATATATATATATATATATATATATATATATATATATATATATAATTTTTATTAACATCTTTGAGATGTATTTTCATTACTCAAACTTGTATTCTAGTTTAGTTATTTTGAATCTCCTGCTTATGAGTATTGTCTTGTCTTTCTAGAATCCACTCAGATTCTGATTTCAACTGTTTGACTTTCACCATCCAACATGAATAGTTCACTGCTAAAAGACAAGTATAAATAATAATTTTATTTACGCAAATGCAGGTAGTGCAACGACAAACGTTGATTTTATCTTCAAAAGACAAAGAGAGCAGATGAAACATCCTCAGGTTGACATTTTTCGGTTTTTATTTCCTTCAAATTTCGATGCAAATAAAGAATGGTGCAGTTGATAAGTATTGTACAGTATGTACTGTTATAAGTTATAACTATGTTTATTTGTAAGTTAAATATTTACAGTCAATGTTTTGTTTGGAAGACGAAAATTACATGCAGTTTTGCACAAACCATTAATTAGTCTTGAATTCACGAAACATTTTAAGATGAATACCTAATTCAGATCTTTCTCAGAATCATGCCCGGCCCTAGCGCAAGGCAACCGCCTTGGGCCCCGCGCTTCTCCGCAATGCATATTTTTTGCTTGGGGCCCCGAGCTTATTGCTCGCTGCCTTGGGCCCCCGCACATCCTAGGGCCGGGCCCTCTAAGAATCTATTAATTTCAATTCCACTGATACCAAATTTTCATAAATTGCATCGATTGCTGAAAAGTTAAATGCAGCGAGAGTTTTCAAGCAATTATGTTTAATGTTACTTGGAGATCTTGCCCGGCAAACTTTAGATTCCTTATTCTCGAGCTCCACGTTTTATGGACGAAAGTATACGTCTCTGCGGTTTCTCCCACAAATGAGAT
Organism: Megalonaias nervosa; assembly: GCA_016617855.1. Classification (NCBI taxonomy): domain Eukaryota; kingdom Metazoa; phylum Mollusca; class Bivalvia; order Unionida; family Unionidae; genus Megalonaias; species Megalonaias nervosa. The sequence goes on from JAECUM010014461.1 coordinate 11,695, forward strand.
GAATGAAGCCGCGTCCCTCCCTTTTGTGGATGTCTGACTCGTCCCACAAAAAAGTGGGCCGTAGCTCCCCTTGCCTCATTTCATTAGCAAGATTTAGCCAACAATGTGCTCAAATTTTCCTTAAAAACCAACACAAAAATACAAATAAGGTGTCATGAGAAAAGTAAGAAAAGGGGAAAGTGACAATATCGTTCAATATATCTACTTTACATCTGCTGGCATCGTAAGGTGAAATTTTTATTCCAAGATTTTATTACACCGATGAAGTTGTGTGCAAAGACTTCTTTCGTAAATGTATTAATTTTCCGTTTTTTGTTGTTTTTTTTTTTAAATATTTTTTTTTTCCATATAATATCAGGCTAACTTTCCGTCACCCACGGAATGAACTTAAAAATCATTCTGTCGTAGGTGTCGCCATATTGGGTCTTGACAATTCCCACGCAACTCTTTTGCTGTATGTATCCATTGAATTCTATGTTTTTGTGCAGCTCAGATTTTCCAGACAAATCCGTATGCAATACTCGAAACAGTTTTATCCGAATCAGATATGAGAGGTGACATAAACAAGCCAATTTGGTTTTTAAAACATCTGAGCCCAAAGATATACAGATCTCTAGTCAGTCGTACAGCCTCATACTGTCAAAACGTAAACAGAAGGGTCTTCAAGACGAAAGGGTTTTGCTGTTACATCTGCATTCAGAACCAAGTTTACCGTTTTGCAGATTCCGAATGCTAACTTGCAGGGGTTTATGCGGGTGTATACCCAGTGAAGCCGCTGGCGAGAGAGGAATCGGGTGCTGTAATTACAAGCTAAAGAGTGACATCAGTTGAACACTCCTTGTCGTGAACCCCGACCAGCCGCTCTCTGAACCTATAATTAGTGATACAGAAACAACATCAAAGGAAAGATGGCGGACAGACCTTCATGCGGGGAATATGGCCGTATTTGAGATTGGACCATCCACTATAAAGCCACGCAGGTGGAGGGAATTAGGCAGAAAATGCGGGAGAGGGGTGATTTCCAACTCGGATTGGTACGCTGGCTCTTTGTAATTTGCGTCTGGAACAATGTTAGGGATGATATTTTATTTGTCGCGACATAGCTTGGCACAGACGTAAAATTATCTACAGCTTTTAATATAGATCCAGTTACGTTATTATTGTTTGCATATCCATCACTGAATTAAAAAATACAAGAATGGTTTACAAATATACAAGGTATGTTATGCAGACGATAAGGTAAAAAGTGTGAAGAGATTTTTTTTCTTAATGATTTATCAACTTCGTTATAACAGGTACCTTTAAACACATTTTGTTAGGAGACGATAATAAGGTATTGATAACTCAAACAAAAAAGAAAAAAGAAAGCTATCAGAACGAACACGTAAACGGAGACTAAACCGAAAGAATTGTATCAAGAACCTTTACAGTGAAAATTAAATGGGAAAAGTTTTGTCGCCACCTGATCCCCATTTCTCGTGGATGTGGAAATCGTAAACAATATTAGACTTATATTTCTGCTTTGAAGTATCAAAAAATCACAATAGATATCCACGTATAATCTTTTTGAGTTAAAGAAGAATTAGCATACAAGGAACATGACTTTTAGAAGAAAATGAGGAAGGATTTGACAGTCTACTTCTAACTTGAAGCTTCAAACATCTAAAGACTAAAGCATTAATAACTTGACAACGTGAGCAGTTGCAAACTGTGCCCGCATTTACAATAACAAGTTTCAAACTTTGATTCTAATTTTCGAAAGACTTGTATAAGCGTTTTCAGCTTCTACATAGATTCTGTTTGTGTACATGCTCGATTTAATTTTTTCCCATGCAGGCCAATATTATCCCATGCCTAATCTGTGAAGTTGTTGACTTTAATTAAAGTAACTTTTACTAGAAAAATGCCGCAAAGTATCAAATTTTGATTGTTTAGAATGAAATTGCATTCACAGTACATAAAAGTAGTAAAGAGGTATTAGACATTCTCTCCAATTTGCTTGAACGTATGTAGGTATTAAACATTCTCTCCAATTTGCTTGTTGCAAATGCACACAACTTCTCAGTCTCCCATGCAGGGGCACTTAATAACTCTAGTGAGAAACCATAATAGGTTAGGTATACACCTCAGTGTGTAGTGCCAAGAAGAATTTTGTCCATAGAAAAAAAACAGCACTCTCTTATTTCACATTGTGGACAGGTTGACGTAAAAATTGCACATTACCTCCATTTGCTGAAATTGTACGATTACTAGCTCGGGAGGGAGGGGGGTAGTGCTGTTGAAAAGCATGGGAACAGCGTTCCCTTCATTGTTTTGCGCGCGCGTTCCCTTACTTTTTTGGGAACTCGCCATTGTCCCTCCGCATCTGAGTAACATGCGTTCCCTCACTTTTTTTTATTGCGTTCTCTCGTTTATGTAGCACTACATTACTTTCTAGCTTCACAAATTAATTGTTCTAAGGCACGATCAGCGTATTCATGCATTCAGTTTCAGAAGTCAGTGACATTTGCATGCAGTCCGCAATCCCATAATGACAAAAAGGGGTATTTTGAAAGTAGATTTTAAAATGGCCACTACATTATTCAATAGCGAAACAAAGGAAATTGCATCAACTTATTTGTCTTCAGGTTAGGAACTATTTGGTACCATACTTATATTCTGAGATCATCAGGCCATTGGAAGTTAATAGTATTAGTTGTTTTTCTTTTGAAAATTATTTTCCGATATGTAACTTTTCTTAGCACTTCAAAGTCTAAAAAGATTCTGAGCACCAACACTATTTCAGTACTTTTTTCCTGCAGGCCAGTAGGTCAAAATTTTAGTTTTACTTCCCAACTACATCTGAGGTTATTTCTAGGCTTGACGGAAATAGCTGAGCGATTTTTCGATTGGCCAGTTGGCCAAAGAACACAATTAATTTTACTATATATTCTCTACATTTCTTTCTCAGTACTGAACTTTTCACTGTGTGACAATCAATACAAATCATATGTTAATCTAAAATACCTTCAAAGATGACTTCACGGTGAAGTTCTTGTCAAAGGTTCACTGGCATTTTTTTGAAAGGCTTGACTGTCAACAAACCAACATGCAATGGAACACAGATTTCACTTCCGGATCATCACCAAGACCTTATTACTCACTGTACACTGTCGTCGAAACACACACAGACAACCACACCATAACCATATATTCTAAAGAATAAACAATTGCCTTTAAGTCCATACCAAGAATGCCTAAATCTAACTCTTGTATCACCATCCAACGGAGACAGGAAAAAATGCTCTAAAAATAGACTGGGACTACATTCGTGGGTACTGAACCGGAACTATTAATTGTGACCTGATGCCAGTTCACTGACTATGACAATGATAAGAGCACGCGGAACGTCCTCGACCTTGTCCGTCAAATCAAGAAAGATGTCTCGAACATAATTGTCGCTATTGAGAACAGTATTTTGAACTCCTTTCGATAACGTGCAACAATATGGCGGTTGAAGGAGACAAAGTCGTCACATATGTGGTGCACTCCGCCAGAGGAGAATCACTAAACACATCAAATTCACATGTATTGCTACAACTACTTTCGATGTTATTTCACGATCTGACGGAAATGGTAGAGAGATGTTCCGATCGTAATAAGAGCAAAGTATATAAGTACTGTCAGTTTTCAAACGCGCTCACTTCCGTTTAGGCATTTTGGGATTGCAGACTGCATGCAGGTGTTACTGACTTCTTAAACTGAAGAGGTTAACAACATGCATAAAACCAAGCACCTCCAAAAACTGGAGATTTGACAGCAAAAGTGCTTCAATTTTATATTTGGCTAAAGCATATTAATACATTCTTACGAAGAATTTTACTTAATCTAATGTACAATCAAGACATGTATTAAACTGAATTTAGCAAGTCAATGCAACAACATACGTGATGAGGACAATTGATCCGAACTATTTTTGGGGGGTTTTTTTTGACTCTTAAGATATAAACGAGTTCGCATAGATGTTCGGAATAGGGGTGGTATCGAAACTGGATAGTAAATCCCCAGACAGCAGATGCGTTTACTGATCGGAGATGGTGCTGAATGTGATAAGCTCATACAAAGTGCCACAGGAAGCGAAAACAACCAAGCAGTTGTCATTATAACACCCACTGACTACCCTATGCAAATAAATAAATAACAATTATGTTCAAGATTTTATCCATGTCATTGGTTGTATTTGGCCAATCATCTAATAAGGAACGAAACAACCTTGGCGCGTCAAACCGAGATCTCTGACATTAAATTAGATCTCGTTACTAAAAGAATATCTTACTTTTATTCAGATTATTCTTTACTGTTACACATTCCGCCCAGAGTTTTATGCTCTTAGGAGACTATAAATTGAATGAAACCCAAGAAGAAGAAAAAGATGATGATATTGACCATGATGTATCAGCTTCTTCTTCGTTGTCGTCGTCATGACCACCACCACCTTCAACAATATCATCATCGTCATGTTGCGATTGCCATGAAGAGAAACAATTTGAACATAACCGTTTTAAAAAATACAGATACACAAAACATGTCACGAGGACTATCTATAGATTTCAGGTTCATTCAGAATTATCTCACCTGGAAATATTCGTGATCTTGTGAGTGAGTGTGTGTTTTGGATTTTTAAAGTGGATTAACAATATGAGTCATATCGCTACGATGTTTGTAGTGTGGCAGTTTATAGTGATGTCTAGCACTGTAGCATCATGTTCCACCCAGTCTCATTATCCCGACACCATGCCGATCAGACCTATCACTAACCTCTTAACGCTGAGTGCCAATCGAAGTTGCTGCTAGTACTATATTTTTATTTCATTGGTATGATTCGGCCGGGATTCAATCCCGCGACCTCTCACGCCCGAGGCGAACGCTCTAACCACTTAGGCCACCGGAGTGAGTGAACATATACCATTATTTCCGACCAAAATAGCAATGTGTTGCTTGATATAGCATGGTACATTAGAAATGCTGTTTGATTTTGCATATAATTTGGGTTGTAAACTTTAAAAAACACATGCCTCTTGACAGACTAGTTCAAATTATCCCAATCTTCTTTTAAATAAATTTCCCCGTGCATCTTTTCTTTATGGGTGTAAGACCCAAAACATGCCGGAAAAAGGATAAGTTCATCTTAACTTTCTTATGTTCATTTTTAAAACTATCCTTTTAGTTTATTTGTCATCTGACTTCAATTGTAAAGTTCATCATCTATTAAAGAGAACTCAAAACATGTGTTCATGAGGGTTTATTTCGTAGTTTTTAGAATGGAAATAGTTGTTTAGTGTAAATAAAAAAAAAATATTTGCAGATTTGCCTACGAATATTGCATGAGGTATCTAAGATTAAAACTGTACGAACAAAGAAAACGTAGCAATTTATTAGCATAAAATGTTCTTCAAAGAGACATTTCTACTCTGCACACCCCTTTATTTGAGCTTAAAAGGGGTAATATCACATGTCCCTCTTCTATTCTCACCACGTTTCGCATGTTAATGGAATTTACAGAGGTATCGTCGAGCTATTAAGATTTACACTTATTTTATGCACTTCAGCCGCTAGCCTATAAGGCTTTGGTCATAGTCTTTTGTGAAGGTGTCCAAGGACCCATCTTCGTCAAAATGCATCAAAAGAACTCGCCGGCCAATGTTCTCTAGATTGCAGTAACTTAATCAGTCGCCTACAGGAATAAAGACCCCAGCATATAATTTACATTTCATCTGCGACTCTTGTGGTCACTCTAATGACCAGTGCACCTACGCGTGTTCTGAAATAAATAACTGCGATTGTAGAGCTTCCTTAAATTTACTGGAACACAAATTACAATATGATCAATCGTTTGATCCATGAAATTCCAAGAATATTTAATAGTTTTGTATTTGTGATCATCAACCATCATTTGTTTTACTGCGAGTTTTGAGTACTGAATAATTTGGGCACGTGACTTGCATCGCGAGCCGTAAGCGTACATTAAGTGCTTTCCCGCACGCGTGGGGCACGCGGCACCTGACCATGTGATCTAAGGTCAGCTCTACACCTAAAGGCAACAATAAACAGTGCACCTGCAACCCGACCTGCGTCTGTCGAGAGGTCTGCAATGTTTGCCGACTAAAGCAGACGACAGGCAACTCAATCCTAGCCACCAGTGCAACGACTCGTGCAATTCTTGAAAACTTTGTGCAAATATTATTTCAGTTTAAAGAAAATCATTTTCTCGACTGCAGATTACATGTAGCTGTAGAGTATTTGAGAACTGCGGAGATATAATGTCGGGCTTCACAAAATATCCGTTTCCGCAAATATTTGAGGTATAACATTTTGAATAAAAGAATATTTAATACTGACAGTATCTTGTATTGTATCCTTAAGATAGTAACTGTAAGTCAACATGCGCTTTCTCCACAACATCGCACAGACAGACAAAGGATGGAATTCCTGAAGTGCGTTTTTTATTTCCTCGCAGATGAGAGGCGAGGATAACTGGTTTATAACGTAAGGCGGGATGAAAAAAAAATACAAGATGAGACAACATTTATTACTGTCAATGTATGCAGTAAATACAACATATGTTTTGATAATATCAAGAGGTATTACTTAAATATCTGCGACATAGAGGAATTTACACGAATAAAGTTGATTGCTTGGTTTTAACGACACTTTAGATAGACAATATTTTGACTCTCTCATTGGAGCAAAGAACACAACAAAACATCCAACCCAAGAATAAGAAATAGTTTAGAATCAAAACGATTTTCAAACACAAGCACACAAACATATACACAAATACACACGAACGGAAATATATATGTAAAACCACAGATAATTTTGTCACATTATCCATGACTGAAGAGAGTACAGAGCAATCGGTGAACAAGAGTTACTTAACAAAATAGTTCATGTATAAATTATGACTGTAAAAGATAAGAATATAATGCAAAGGGCGATATCTTATACGAATATATCTTTATCAAAATGGGTGAAATGAATCGTATGAAGTTAACTCTGGGCAATACATATATGAAAGTGTCATTTAAAGAGAATAACAACGTTGTCAAGGAGAGTACTTCATAGAAACTCGTCACGTGGTATCTATACTATCAATCAAATACAATTATCTTTCCTCCTTTGACATATGCACATTAATTTCACAATGAAAGATACAAAACACTTATAAAAACATTTATCCATTCAGTTTGTGAATATGTACGTTAAAGCACGCAATGTTGTTTATTTCATTCAAACATAATTCAGCAAATTTTAAAACCCCCCCCAAAGAAATATCCAACAAAAGCAAACAAACAAAAAAAATAAATAAAAAAAATTAAAAAAAAAAAAAAACAGGACAAAAAACCCCCACCACCGTCAAGGTTTTATCGCAATAGGTCATCTTAATGGAATAACACGAATGACCTATTACATGATCAGGTCAAAGTTAAACTGCTGTCGACTGTGTCAGTGAGTAATCACTAAAAGTTTACAACAACAGATAATCGTAAAAGAAGCATCGCATTGCTATTAATGGACCAATTTTCTCTTCACTGATTTTATACGACAACGATCACGATCGCGTAAGGGGTGGAGACGAAATCGAGGCTAATGGTGCATAGGAAGTTATATAACCAACGGTCATGACAGTTAAAAACAGTAAACAAAATTGAGAATATTGAAGCAGGAGAAGAAATAGTACGAGAAAAAAGAGAAGCGAGGCTAGTATGTTCCTAGCGTTTTGAGTTTACAGAAGCACCGACTTTTTATAGGTACGTTGATTATTATTTATATTCTCATTATTATTATTATTGTTGTTGTTGTTATTATTATTATTATTATTATTATTATTATTATTATTATTATTATTATTATCAAAGTACACACATACTATATATATATATATATATATATATATATATATATATATATATATATATATATATATATATATATATATATATATATTAATCAATGCTAAATATCCAGATTAATGTTTGATTATATGTTCTGCAATTACTCGGAAAATCGATGCACAAGAAAAAGAGGAACCATCAAGAGTGCAGATTTGTGCTTTCATTACATAATGGAACAATTTTGTTGTCGACCTATGTAGGTCTTGTTTCCTGTGTTCTTAGTGGCAACTAAAATATGCTGCCCACTGCCGCCCCGCCTCCCCCCTCAGAAAAGCACATATAGGTTACGCTAACAAGAAAGGTGCGTCCATAAAACAAAGTTATTAAAACTGAATTTTATGAGGCAGATCATGTTTTGACTCTAATCGAAGTTGCAGATTGTCAAACTGGGAGTACTATATCGCATGCATAACTGACACATCTGGTGAGCTGTAAACGATTTATTTTAGCAATAAATCGTTAATTACTGATTATTAAACAAATCTGAAATTTTACTTAAGTGCTCTGATATCATAAACCTAACTTTTATATGTTTGTTCCTCCAAACACGAGAGAAGCACAATGGCGGGCTTCAAAAACGATATTTTTTGTAAGCTCGTAAAACTGAGAGCGTTAAGTGTGCGGGGGTATTTTGTCTGACCTTCTATTAACGGGGTTGATGCAGTGTCCCGCCATTATTACTTCAAGACGCTATCGTGGCATTTGTGTTTTCTAATGACTCCACGTTTTAAGATTTCCTAATGCTAATAACTATAATTCTCTGCATATATCTTGGAAGGGTTCTATTTTGGCGGGGTACCTTCAACTAGGGACGTGGGGTTTGTCAACAATGGCCGCTTGACCACTGGTCACTTCTTCTTTCATCAAAAGTTAAGATTGATTTTGTTTGGACAATACTGCCATCATTTGGCTGCGGTCAACGAGAGGACAGAGCCTTTGTGTCGGGTCAAACTGGACAGGAAACGTTCGGAATGGACAGCGGTCACTTGGGTGGACTGACTGTACCACTATTTTCACCTGTCCACTCAGGTGCGTCTGGACAAGGCAAACTGCATGCAGAAGTATTTACAATTAAATCTGAAAAAGATTCTGGACTAATGAGGTCAAGAAATAAGTGCCCAGGGGCCACTGGTAAATTAATAAATCCACTATCATTTGATCATTTTGGAGTTGCATTGTAATATCTTTTTTTTTAATTTTAATCCGGAAAAATAAATTTTGTTCATTCGTGGTAGTAAACAAGAGATTAAATAAAGAAAATCAAATGTGGAAATAAAGAAATGATTAAATAAGGAAATTAAAACTGTGTTTGCCGACCCAAAATATCGCGTGCCCAAAAGGCCATATTGCTTTGGTTCTGTGATAGACCCAGTAGAGGAAGCTTGGCGCCAATAACAAAATTTGGATTGCTTTGAACAAATGTGCCATACATAATAAGTCTTATTTTAAAATTCAATTAAAAATGTCGACTCATAAATAAATCGAAACATTCTGCCTACATTGTAAAGCGAAGAATGCATGGCCAAGAAATGACACTTTATAAAGAAATGACCTTTTGCAGTAACTTGGAAGCAAATGATATTTTATACACGATATTTAAAGATTCGTTTTCGTAATAAATATCTTACAATATTTGCATCAGCTCATTTAAAATGCATTATGTCAGAAAATTTAAACAATAATATATTACAAATTCCAGCTTCATAGATAACATGAATGTGGCAGACATTAAAAGTTCATTTAAAAAGATTCTACGTTTAGAACATTAATATACGTGTGCCGCGAAAATATATTTTGATTTGAATTTTGATTTCGGCAGCAAAACACTCTATGTAACTTTGCATATACTCTTTGGATTCTATTTATGGAATTACAAGCCTACAATGAGTCAGTGGTGAAAAGTGGATAAAATCGTATTTGTTACATCACCTTAATGATTGGTGCTTTAGACGGTGAACTTCTTTAAAATTTGTTTTTACAAAATTTGAATAAAAAAGGAAACATACGTGACCAATACTTTACAAAAAGAATAACTTGAAAACTCCCATTATTCTTGACATTTTTTAAAAATTGTTTTTGTTGAATTTTTCTTCAGAAATAGACTTTAAAATACATGACAAGAATACAAAAAACGCCTTGTTTTGGTTTGGAATCGAAGCTACGTCTTCAAATAAATTGTGCAGTTGTTACCCCCCACACACACACACACACACAATTTGTTTTGTGGCAAATGTTAGATGTCATATAAAAATCACGGACATATTTTCAATTGTCTAATCCTCCAAAAAGCCTGTTACGATAAAATCATTTATCATATTTGAAATAGAAAATTGCTTTGTACGATGAGCACGCAAACGATTTGCCAATGAAGATAATTGCCATGAACCGCACGTGGAAATTAATGTACTGCACTTTATATTGTTTCTGCATGTAACTTTTTATTAATACAGGGTCGTCTGTCAGAATTTATTAAAAAATCTTTCAAGCTTAAAAAGTGTCCATTTTATCTTATGCACGTCAGGCGATGTAAACCAAATTGCATTGCACCAAACCAAGGGATTAACTAAACATTTGCCAATATTAACTTTGATGCAAATTGCCTACATTAAAATTAATTGTTCTGAACAATCAACATTTCTTGCTATCATCCTCAGTTCTTTTATTCTTTTCTTTTGTTTAAATTGTTCTTCAGAATTAGACTACGTGTATACCATAATATATACCGTCAATCATTTATAGAGGCGATCTTCAAATGACGAACATATGACGCTCTAATATTCACAGCTCAACGCCCAGTGAATGTAGTTGATAAAGGTTAAATGTAATAAGATAGGAAAGGTGGCACTCCACAGTTTTATATTTTGTATAGGTTAGACTTTAAAAGCAACCGAAGTCCCCAGGATTTGCACACTGGTTATCGTGGCTATTTAAAAAAATGTATATTTTTAGTATTGTTAAAAGAACTTTTAATTCCATTTTTTTGTTGTTTTATGATTGATGGGTGTAATTTGGGTTATGGAGTCTGGCCTTTCTTCAGATGTGCACCTATCAAAAAACTGCTAGTTTTGCTTGGTCATTGTGACTTCCTGGACTTCAAATTAAATTGTGAAAAAAATAAGAGCCGACAACCTTTTTTACTTTTCATACATATTGTAATTCATTCATTGCACTATCAGAAGCTGATATTGTTTTGTTAGGCAAAATTCGTTTTTCGTATTTTAATAACTGCTAAAGACAGTGCACTTTAGACTAATTCCGGCTAATTTTTGAGCACATGTGGGCAAACATTTTGGTTAGCTGTATATTTACATCATGCACGAATTCTACAAGAACAATATTCCAAGAAAGTTCAGCCACATTACATGAAAAGAACACAGAGGTATGCCAACATTCTTTCCGATGTACATGTTGCAAATGCAAACAACTTCACCTTATATCCGTCACTCTCTCAGAAGCTCACAATATCTATAGAGCGCCCCCTAAGTTGATAGACAGGTACACACATTGATACGAATATGTACAAGCCATCCAGATACAGTATGTGGTGCTGTAACATTATATAAAAAGTAGTTTCTTACTTGTGATCGATGTATATGAAGATAAAATTGAGTAATGAGGAAAAATAAATTTTGAAAACAATATTAAACACCGCGTATTCGTGTTGGGAAATTCAACAAGTCAGGATTGAGCAGTTAATGATTCAACAGTCCGGATCAAGTGCTTAATGATACATCTTCCTGCACCAGTCAGGATCAAGCGTTTAATGATTCAACTTCCTGCGTCAGTCAGGATCAAGCGCTTAATTATTTATCTTCCTGCACCAGCCAGGATCAAGTGCTTAGTGACTCACCTTCCTGCGTCAATCAGGATCAAGCGCTTAATGATTCATCTTTCTGTACCAGTCAGGTTCAAGCTCTTAACGATTCATATTCCTACCCCGATCAGGATCAAGTGCTTAACGATTCATATTCTTACACCAGTCAGGATCAAGTGCTTAACGATTCATCTTCCTACACCAATCAGGATCAAGCGCTTAATGATTCAACTTGGGTCCGTACAGGTACATCAAAAACTTGAACGGTTGAATCTTAAATTCATGTTGCTGTTAATGATGTTGTAAGAATTCCATTTTTGACAGTTCCTTATATTATTTCTTCAACCTGATTTTCTTCCCAACCAAATCCGCAAGCACTCGTTGATTAGAGGTTGAGAGGCAGTGTATAAATGCAGTATTGAATAGTATGAACCCAAAATAACCTGTTAGTTTTATTGTTTTGTTGTTGTTCTTTTGTTGCTGTTGTTGCTTTCGCCTTTCTTTTGTTTCGTCGTTTCCTTTTAAACTGTAACATTGGCATTCTCTTTAAGATGCAGACGCAATAAATAACTAACATTGTATATGTGCCCCCGCCCCGATTAACACCTACTTGTTTACGTTTAAGAGTGACTGCGATCTGAAACCGTGTCCACGATAAATGACAGTTGATGCACGATGGATAAAATACATATTTCTTGCATCCCAACAATTTAAATTAATCGGAATCTGATACGTTTTTGCAACCATTAACATTCTCAAAAACAAACTATCATTTGCCAATGATGAAATTACACAAGACCTTCATAAAAATATTCGGTGGTTGACAATGGACAAAAAGATCATTAGCAATACTGTTTCTACATACCTTAGGGCATGAAGTACATGTACTAGTTTGATTTCTTATGCAGTTGAAGATTTTGTAACTATCCAAAGAAAACCTCGTTGGGATTTTATCAGGTTTTAAATTAATCTGACGTCTACCGTTCAACCTTGATCAAAACAAGATGCATTTACGTCCGATATGAACAGGGACGTCAATTTAAGCAGGAAACAGTTTAATTCATAGCTCTCAAACCTTAATATAGCATTCAAACGACTTTAAATATGCCGTTGATCTAGGTGTATGTTTGTTTCTTAGCAGATAATCCAAGTATAGCGCCGAGGAGCGAATACAGTATATATAGCCTTGTGCTAATAAGAATCTCGGACATTAGCGAGATTGACAAAAGATGCAAACGTGTCTTTCAAATTTATTTCTTGTCCTTCAGTCGAACTTTGGGGTGGAGTGTTATGGACAATTGACTTCGCTCTTTGTCGCTGTAAATTGTCGTTTAGCGATAAAGAAAAGAAAAGACCACCCCATTCAAGAAAAGAAATAAACGAATTGCATTTTTTCGGATAATTGAACACAAAGATTACCAAATCAATTTTCAACGTTTGAATTTACGTTTCTCTTTATCACTGTGAACAAAATACCCAAAGGTAAGGAAAGAAAATTTCACTTTGAAATATGAACAAACTTTGAATGTCTTAATTTCTGAGCTTATTTATTGCGCTTTTAAATATCAAAATTCCTTTTAGCTCGAGACAAATCGTGAAAAATGTTTCCCTGGCTCCGGGTATGTGTTCTGTCTTATTCTTTTAAAAATGCTATATGATGTGCTAATTAACAAAATTACATGTATTTTATACTTTAATAACATCTGAAATTTGCTATGAGGAGGCGATTGTTTTATATAACACATGTGACATCAAAACGATAAGATGTTTAATTCTTCACTCTCACTTAGATCAATCTGACAAGAAAGAAATATTTTTGATGCAATATACTGTAATTGTTAGTCTTTAAGTCTTACCCAGTTTAACAAATATCACAATCCAGTCTCTCAAACGCTCGGCCAACGCTACAAACAGCACAGCACAGTTTCTCATAATGATCACCCAACTCTACAAACCGCGTAGGACTGTGTCTTTCATCATGAACACCCAACCCAATTCTACACACAGTACAGGACCGTCTCCTTCATAATGCACATCCAACTCTACAAATAATGCACACCTTACTCAACAAGAAGTACAGGCTTGTCTCTTATAATGCTCATCCAACTTTACAAACAGTGTAGGCATTGTAGGATCGGGCCCCGATGGCCCGAGTGGTCTAAAGCTCTCGCCTTTACCGATCACTGCAATTTCATCTCTGTCCGCGTTAGTTCGAGTTTCGGGCTCGGCCAATGTGGTTATGTGAGAAACTTGCCAGTAGCTTCCTGTGTGTAGGTGGTTTTCCTCCAATAGTTATACTGTCCGCCATATATAGTCTATCTTGCACTGAGAAATGGCGTTAAACCCCAAAACAACAACAACAGCAACAAACAGCGCATGACTCTCGTAATGTTCACCCAACTCTAGTGTTAAGTATATCTATATTGTGTGTTTGATTTTTCTGCGTGATTGAGGATTGTGGATGGAGATTTTGCACACCTATCTTTTGTCATTATTGTAAATAGCAAACAAGATATTTACTAAAGTTTGAGTTCAAAGCCTAACCTTGTTTGCGAGTCAGAGGAATTTTCCATTTGAATTCCAGAACATACTATTTCATCTTAGGTCACTTAAATTTGTATATATTCGGGACTTGACAAACAAATAATTCATACCTATCTTAAGACTAGTCTCTGGAATCCATTTGTTATCAGAATTCATAGGTGTGTTCAGATATAATTATAGAAGAATTAGTTATATAAATTATTCATTGGGATTACTAAGGGCTCGTTGACTGCGGATTAGCACATTACTTCGGATTTTTGTGAATTCATTCAGAGATATCGGTTTTACACCATTGTTATACCAGGACATTCAAGACTATTGGTACATCAGGACATTCATTAACTATTTGAATTCATTTGGAGCATTCCAAACTTTTGATCTCTTGATCTTGAGATGGGACATTTAAAGATTAATTGGGATTTAATTCACAATACTGTCAAAGTTTCTTAAATTTTCCTTTCGTAACTTAGAGAAATAAATTGTTAGTAGATTTTACTCAACCTGCTGGTTTCGCAAATATCTGTTACATATTTGAAGACCTAGAGTCGTAACATTATGAACAGTGCAGACTTGTCCTTCATAATGCTCACCCAACTCTATAAACAGTACTGGCCTATTGCCCATAATACTCACCCAATTCTACAAACAGTGCTGGCCTATTTCTCATAATACTCACCCAATTCTACAAACAGTACTGGCCTATTTCTCATAATACTCACCCAACTCTACAAACAGTGCTGGCCTATTGCCCATAATACTCACCCAATTCTACAAACAGTGCTGGCCTAATGCTCATAATGCTCACCCAATTCTACAAACAGTGCTGGCCTATTGCCCATAATACTCACCCAACTCTACAAACACTGCTGGCCTATTTCTCATAATACTCACCCAACTCTACAACAGTACTGGCCTATTTCTCATAATACTCACCCAACTCTACAAACAGTACTGGCCTATTTCTCATAATACTCACCCAACTCTACAAACAGTGCTGGCCTATTTCTCATAATACTCACCCAACTCTACAAACAGTGCTGGCCTATTTCTCATAATACTCACCCAACTCTACAACAGTACTGGCCTATTGCTCATAATGCTCACCCAATTCTACAAACAGTGCTGGCCTATTGCTCATAATGCTCACCCAATTCTACAAACAGTGCTGGCCTATTGCCCATAATGCTCACCCAACTCTACAAACAGTGCTGGCTTATTGCTCATAATGCTCACCCAACTCTACAAACAGTGCTGGCCTATTTCTCATAATACTCACCCAATTCTACAAACAGTGCTGGCCTATTTCTCATAATACTCACACAATTCTACAAACAGTGCTGGCCTATTGCTCATAATACTCACCCAACTCTACAAACAGTGCTGGCCTATTTCTCATAATACTCACCCAACTCTACAAACAGTGCTGGCCTATTTCTCATAATACTCACACAATTCTACAAACAGTGCTGGCCTATTGCTCATAATGCTCACCCAATTCTACAAACAGTGCTGATCTATTGCTCATAATGCTCACCCGACTTTATAAACAGTGCTGGCCTATTGCTCATAATGCTCACCCAACTCTACATACAGTGCTGGTCTATTTCTCATAATACTCACTTTAATCTACAAACAATGCTGGCCTATTTCTCATAATGTACACCCAACTCTACAAACATTGCTGGCCTATTTCTCATAATGTATTCCCAACTCTACAAACAGTTGAAACTTGTGTCTCATAATGTACACCCAGCTCCACAAACAGTGCAGGCTGTCTTTCTTAATGCACACCCGACTCTACAAACTGTGCAGATCCATCTCTCATAATGCACACCCGACTCTACAGACAGTGCAGGCTCTCATAATGAAACGTAACATTACAAACAGTTGAAACTTGTGTCACACAATGCACTTAGAACTCTACAAACTGTGCTGGCAGATCCGGATTGATGTTCTTCGTTCAACTTCTAAATGAACATTGAAGACATTTCTGCACTGGCTCATTCTGTGACGGTAAATCCAAGTCATCGGTGTTGGTGTATCAAATTGTGATCCGCCCATGGCGTGTGATTACGAAAATAATTATGGTTTAAATAGTAGACTCTTACTTTTGTACTCTCTAGACTTAAATTAATTATTATTGACATTAAAAATAACGAGAGAAAATATTAACAATGTAACGATGTTTCTGGACCTATGAATGATGGTCAAGTTTATAGAAAAACCGACCAACGGAAAGAGGAAAGAGAGAATTGGGAAAGAAAAACAATCTTTTGTAGCAATGTTAATCAAGACCAACAACCTACGTCACGGGAAGTGATGAATCATCCTCAGTTTCTTGCAACGTAACTGATTCGGTAAAGGCTCCTCTGTTTCCACTAGTTTGATAACATTGTCCCAAATTTTTCTCTTCAGTATTTTAATTCAGTCAATAAAAGTCAGAACTTTCCTTAACAGTATCTTTAAGCTTTAGTTGTTGAACGTTTGCTTTCCGTCTTTCCTCAACTAGTGTCATTGTAGACTTTGTGGATCTGAGTGTGTACAATTCGTCTATTTCGTCAAGATGCTTGCTTTTGCTCTTTTACATGACATCTTATCTTCCAGGTGTCTCTTATATAATGCGGACAATTTTATGACACAGCGTAGGCGTTTAAATTGATGAAAAAAAGGTACTAAAAGTCGTTAACCAAATGTCATCAGATGTTATTAAAAGCAAGAATCTAAACTCTTACTAATTTATGCTTCCAGTTGATTAATGAAGCAAATAGTTTTAACTGAAGATTTTAAAACAAATTAGCCGTATGTTACTTTTATGGGCTAGTTTGTTGAATATTTCAGAATTTTGTTCCTAAATAAAACCATCGCTGCTACGAGCAGAGTATGATAGATATATCAGTCGTCGGAAATCAATTATGTCAACTCATTTAGTGTAGATTAATGATTTACAAATGTGTTTGAGGAAAGAAATGATGAATGGGTGAGATGTGAAAGATGCCCCAGGAAAGTAATACACTGAATTTGAAAAGAAATCACAAAAAAGAAACATTGTAGTGTCTGATATGTGGGAGATATGTACAATGCTGATGAGGGAGTCGCATGAAAAGTCGAAAATGCAGAACAGACAAATGAATACAATTTTGGCTTGTTAACAATGAA
>JAECUM010014462.1:0-70099 GCA_016617855.1 Megalonaias nervosa
GGAAAGTCGAAACCTTTTTGGTATAGCCAAGGATGTGCTCATGTGACTTTTACTGCTATCAATATATGTACGCATACCATCCACAACCTGCAGTGCACAAGAAAGCTAGTTGGTTCTGGGTGCTGACGTGATCGTTTGATGGAACAAATTAATACCAAACTGTTTTCAGAGTTTATGTATTACAATGGACAGCGAAATAAATAAAAACTGACTACTTGTGTATGATAAACAATTACTGACATGTGACAAATTGTCTTGTCAATGTGCCAATGAGATATCTACAAACTAATTACTAAATTCAATGATTGAGCCAAAATGACTGCCAAGAAATTTATAGCTTTTTTGCATCTCAGGAAACAAAATTTCAGTTGACAAATTTGTAGGACTAATCGGCTTACTGGTTGACTCTATTTCCATTTAAACAGATCAACGTTAGAATTATCAATTCAAAATAATACATGACCTTGAAACACAAATAATCAAATCTCCATGCAAAGGAGAATAAATCCTGTGTAAGAGAACACATTCACGAAATGGAACATCTTAATAAGGCCAGAAATATATCTACAAAAATGTCAGAACTGGGATTGTTCAGCATGGCATAGCTCTGGTGTTCTTCAAAGATTTGCTTGATGTACGTATATGTACAAAATAATGCAAAGACACGCACCGCACATGCTTTTCAAAGAATAATTTTTGGAAGAGTGAAATAACTGCTGTTACAAGAACGACATTGGAGTGATGTGTTGAGGTGGGGGAGGGAGGGGTCGAGGAGCGATTAGAGTTGACGTGTAGCTCAATGCTCACTATATTTTATTTAATAATAATAATAATAATAATAATAATAATAATAATAATAATAATAACAACAATTTAACCAATCACAATTAGCATCAAAAACAGGATATACATGTCATAAGTATCGTACTTCACTTTCACATTTTCTGGTATAATAGGAAGATTCGATAAATTTAATTTACCGTATGTACTTGGTTATAAGTAAAAAAAAACTGCAAACAACAAAGATCTTGATCTGCCATACCATAATGCGCCTGCAGATAAGGGTCTATGTTGTTTGTTATATTGCTAACTTCCAGGAAACTACAAAGACCCATATCTGAGTGTGCATTATGGGACGGCAGAGCTGGCTCTGTGCAGTTTTCATGAACTCGTCTTATAAGCGAGTATAAATGTAATCTTGGATCAGTGTAATCATTAATTTGTAGATATACTCTCGTCAGCGCAATTACCTTTCGTATAACAAAGTAATTCATGCATTACCACATGTTTGAATGCGATTCATTAAAATTCACACAGCAATTGAAGGAAGTCAATGAATGTTACTTTAAATTGGATATTTATTATATAAAGGAACACATGGATGGGATAGAAATAACTATATTCATGAACTACTGTCCATGCCAGACGTGCTAGATTATATATTGCCGTTCAAGGTGCTTCCAAAACCATTCTATTTTACTCTTAAGCTGGGTATAACATTAGAATCGGGAAATATTAAAAGATACAGCGATAAATTTCCTTTGAGAATGGCACGTGGATAGATTGAGGATATTTATAAACAACATGAAACATGGCTGTAATGCTTAAGATACAAGTTTTATTAGTATTAGCTCTATTCATATTGACTTACCAATTAAGCTAGTATTCTTGAAATATGTATAATAATGAAAATATCGAAACTTTTGTTTTAAAGAGTTTCATTAGTTTCATTAGAAATGAGCACAGAAGTAGTTTTTTATTTATCGTTTGACGAACAAAACCGATTTTATTGGACCAAACCACAAAATAGTGAGCGAAATTACTTTGATGAACACTCGGATTCCTCGGCTTTTATATCTTTCCTTTGCATAACGTTATTACGTCGTCGGTGCCGTCATGGTGTATTGTTACAAATGTTACATATATAGAGGATCTCAAATAGGTAACGATTTAATACAGAATTTATGAAACGAGTTGTCCAGCTTTTGTTAGCCTTGGTGAGCAAAAGCTGGACATTATTTAACGAGTGTCATAAATTTATTATTAAATCATTACCCATTTGAGATTCTTTTTATCACAATTTTATTTCAGTAGAAATTATTTAGATAGAAAGAAGAATGAATCATATCGTTCATTCTGACAGACGCTGTACCGTTCATTTGTTGTGCGTAAAAATTGTCCTAAACAAAGTTGAAATAGTAAAAGTATATTATACATTTTTGCTAACTATAAATCAAAGAATAAGCGTCCATCCAAATAAACAGATCATTTTACAAAAGACAAAACATTTGTCAACACAAAATGTCCAATGCGTGTGATGCCACATTATTTCATACGGTGCACAGTACCGGTTTGAGTCGGCCTACACAACACAGTGCCAGTGTTTACGTTGAAATTCCACATCA
Organism: Megalonaias nervosa; assembly: GCA_016617855.1. Taxonomy (NCBI): domain Eukaryota; kingdom Metazoa; phylum Mollusca; class Bivalvia; order Unionida; family Unionidae; genus Megalonaias; species Megalonaias nervosa. The sequence goes on from JAECUM010014462.1 coordinate 2,406, forward strand.
CAGCTAAACATTACATTGTTGCGATATTTTTGTGAAAAGAAGATTACTGGATGCAGAAATACAGATATTTACTGTAAAGTATTTGTGACCAGATATTTGCAGTATTTGATTTGGAACATTAGATTGTACAGAAGACATAAACAAATCTATTTTTGAGTCGGACTCGCATCACATATTTACAGCGTAAATATGCTGTAGTTGGATAAAGTTATGTCAGTTGGGGAGACTGGTTTATGTCTACATTCTTCTGTGAACAAAGGTGAGTTTATTTACATCAGTAAGTTCATATTTAAACCAAGTTTGTATATAGGGTGGATTCCATGCTACAGATATAACGCTCCTCCATCCCCACCCCTTTACTTGTTGTTATTGTTCTTGTCTTGGGGGTTTTGCCATTTTTCATATTATGATATGTTATACATGACATAACAAACCCCTGTGGGGGTAAATTGGCAATATTGAAACAGACGAGACCATTTTTCCCAAATTCCCTTTAGCGAGTGAAATCAAAAACATGGCGACCGAAAATGTTCAATGAAAACAAAAAATTCCAGAAGGCGAGGTTCAAAAGTTTACCACGATCGCAGCCAATCAATACAATGAGAATACTGCACAATGATTTCATGGGCTTATTTGGACCAATCAGAATCACATAAAGTTATATGTTCACATGCTATAATATCAAAAATATTAAACTGTACACACTATAGGCAGAGTGTACCGACTATGTGATAAACAGAGGATCTCAAATTGATTAATACTGAATTTATTAAACGAGTTGAATAATGTCCAGCTTTTGCAAGCCTTGGTGAGCAAAAGTTGGACATTATTCAACTCTTTTCAGAAATTCAATATTACTTTATTACTCATTTGATATTCTGTTTATCACAGTTTTTATTTTAATAGGAATAGATTAGAGAGAAAGAAGAAGAAATAATTTCTCCTATGAACTATACTGGTTCAGACGATGTATCTTTAATTTGCTGCGCGTAAAAGATAGTCACAGTCGCTAGCTGATGTATAGTTCTTTAACCAGTAACATTTAAAAGTAAATGTTTAAAACTTTTAATTCAGAGAGCAATTATGCTTCCAAATCAATAGTACATTTGACACAGACAGCAATACATTTTCCGTTGGCGGAATAATATTTGCACTATAGTACAAAAAAGTAAACCACTGATACCACATTTCAGCAGAAACAGGTTTTAATATTGTATTAGCAAGTGATATATATATATATATATATATATAAAGAGAGTATATATATATATATATATATATATATATATATATATATATATATATATATATATATATATATAGATAGATAGATAGATAGATAGATAGATATATTGATAACTGATTAACTTTGCCCTGACAATACTAAAGATTAGGAATTTTGCGTAATGTTTTTACAATATATTTGTTATTAGAGTTATAATGATGCCTACTGCGTGAGACTGATACAAAGGGACAAAAATAGGTAACACAGGTATTATACAAACATTAGGACTATAAGTAGGTATGTATGTGTCTATATATGTAATATTAAAGTGAAATTTAAGAAAAAAGAAAATATTGATTGTATCTCATATTGTATTTATGCATGCATTAGTTTGTCTGCTATACTGTCTTTCTGTCTTCTTACTTCTCTTTCCAGTCAGAGAGCAGACATACTTAGGATGTTCCTTCTGTTATGCCAGGCTGTCGAATAAACACGTGAAGAACAGCTGCGGCTGTTTTTCAGCCTTTATTCAATGACATATGTCTTGAAAAAGATGGCGAATTAATTGCTGACATGACAATAATATTACAATTCCATATTAGTGAAATTATATTGTAAATTACTCTTTTGCATGCACCATCGAACAACTTTCAATTAGATCTTTTATCTGTATATTATACACTGTATTTATGGAATGATAAATATGTGTGGTAACATCTTCACATTAACAGCTGTGTTTTTGGAATGATGACATGTGTGTGGAAACTCTCCATACTACGCACTGTATTTGTGGAATGATAACATCTGTGTGGCGACATCGGCAAATTTATCGTTGTATTTATGGTATGGTGGCATTTGTATGGAAACATTTGTATACTGATCGTTGTATTTATGGAATGATAACATGTGTGTGGCAATTCTACACAACTCTGCATAGTACGCACTGTATTTGCGGAATGATAACATGTGTAGCAATTCTGCACAAAACGCACTGTATTTGGGGAATGATAACATGTGTAGCAAATCTGCACAAAACGCACTGAATTTGGGGAATGATAACATGTGTAACAATTCTGCATATTAAGCACTGTATTTGTGAAGAAGTCCAACAAGACTGGTTTGACGAAAATAACGAAGTGATATGCGTCCTCCTTCAACAAAAGCGAGAGGCCTATATAGAATGGCACAACGACGTTGACTCGGTCTCAAAACGTGATCGCTTCAAACACCTGCAGAGCAAAGCCCAGAGAGAACTCCGCATTATGCAGAATAGCTGGTGGGACCGCAAAGCAGATGAAGTCCAGCATTATACAGACACCAGCAACTCGAAAGAGTTTTTCAGGTCCTTGAAAGATGTCTATGGACCGTCGAAAGCTTGCAGTACCCCGCTAATCTCTTTTGACGGGACCACTCTGCTCAAGGACAAAGATAGTATCATCCAAAGGTGGAAGGAACACGTCTCCAACCTACCGAACATGCCCTCCATCGTTCACTCTGCAGACGCCATTGTTCCGAAGCCAACTATCTCGGACCTTCACTTGCCCCCTACCACAGAAGAAGTCGAGCGAACCATCAACTTGATCAGCTCTGGCAAGGCACCACGCGCGGATGGAATTTCTGTTGAACACTTCAAAACAGCTGGCCCTAAGGCCCTTGATGCACTGCACTGTATCCTGATCAGCATTTGGGACAAGGAGTCCATGCCAAAGGAGTTCAAAGACGCAATGATTGTCACCCTATACAAAAACAAAGGGAACAAAACTGACTGCGGTAACTATCGAGGCATATCACTCCTGTCGATTGCAGGCAAGATTATGACACGCATCCTTCTCAGCCGTCTGCACGGTAATATCTCGGAAGCCATACTGCCAGAGGCCCAGTGTGGCTTCAGACCAGATGGGAGCACGATCGACATGATCTCCACATGAGACAGATACAGGAAAAGTGCATTGACCAAAACATGAACTTGTACGGTGTCTTCATAGACCACACAAAGGCCTTCGATACGGTCAACAGAGATGCACTATGGGTCATCCTAGCCCGACTCGGTTACCCTAGGAAGTTCATTAAGATGATCCGACTTTTCCACAACGGCACGACGGGATTCGTTCTCTACAACGGGGATGTCTCTGAGCCATTCAACATTTCAAACGGCGTGAAGCAGGGTTGCGTTCTCGCCCCAGTATTTTTCAGCCTCTTCTTCACATGTGTCCTGAACCATGCTACACGTAATCACCAGAAAGGACTGTACATAAAGTACAGACTGGATGGCTCTCTCATCGACCCTCGCCGACTGAATGTCAGGTTAAAAACAATGGAGAAACTTATTCTTGAAGCACTTTTTGCGGATGACTGCTGTCATGGCACACACGGAAGCTGTCAATCACTTCAAGTAGCTTGGAAACATCATATCTTCCGATGGATCGCTAGACAAAGAGATAACGGCACGCATCAGCAGCGCCAGTCAATCACTAGGACGTCCCCGCTCTCGTGTGTTGAGTCACAGGAATATCAAACTGTTCACCAAGATACAGGTGTATAAAGCAGTTGTGCTAACAAGCCTCCTATATGGATGTGAGACCTGGACAACATATAAGAAGCACATCAAGCAGCTTGAGTGCTTATACACGAGAGCCCTGCGTTGGATTATGGGTGTCAGATGGCAAGACAGTGACGCACCTAGAAGTGCTGGATAGAGCAGGTTTAACCAGTATCGAAGCGATGGTCAAGACAGCCCAACACCGGTGGACGGGTCATGTCGTATGGAGGAGTCTCGAATGCCACGTCAGATTTTGTATGGATTTCAATCTAGTGGGCACAGAAAAATTGGTCGCAAAGATTCAAAGACTCAATCAAGGACAGTCTGAGATGCTGCTCGATATCTGCGACAGACCTCGAGTCCTGCGATAAGGATAGATCTGGCTGGTGTGCACCTGTTTGTAATGGGAGCAAAAGCTTCGAGGATGCCCGTAGAACGCAAGTCGCAGACGCCAGGGAACGTAGGAAGACCTCGAAGTCAAGAACAAACCCATGCCTCCAGTGCACACACTGCTTCAGGACATGCGCATCTCGCATCGGACTTATCAGCCACATGAGGACCCATCAGCGAAGAGCAGCGCAGGACTGACTTCATCGAGCCCCGATGGTCAACCGATACCATACCATTTGTGGAATGACAACATCTGTGTGGCGACATCGGCAAATGTATAGTTGTATTTATGGTATGATGGCATTTCTATGGAAACATTTGCATACTGATCGCTGTATTTATGGAATGATAGCGTGTGTGGCAATTCTGCACAACTCTGCATAGTACTGTTACGTATAGGCTCGTTCAAAAGTAACAAAAGAAAAGAATGAAACCAACAAGCTTTGTAAGTTTTAACAAAAATAATTTATTTCTCTACAAAACACGGTGAAAAGGCGAAAATAGAAAATAGGACTTACAGTTTGTGAAGACAATCCAAACATTTATCCTAGTACTGAAAATAATACAAGTCCTATCACTAAATAATTTTAACTGACTCCAAGTTCGAATCTTGATGACGTTCCAAGATGGAGTATGACGTCAGGTGAAGTCTTTATACGAATGTCAAGAATTCCACGTTGAACCACAACTTGTAATGTTTCAGTTTAGAATAAATTTCCATCGAATGTCTTTGTCACTTGTATAGTTCCCCAGGGAATAAATTATTATATTCTAAAAAAAAAGATAAACTTCTAAACAAGCTGTCATCTATGATAAAACATCTCGAGCTCCAAAGATGTAAAAATACAACTCTTTATGGCACCTAACAGAAATATATCCTTCTTCTTGAAGATATATTATACGACTAAATATTTCATGGGGATCTGAGTATTTTTAAACTGAACTAAGACGTCATTTCAGGCGCGCACAATGGAAAGCGTGGCTATTTCATCATCAAATTGCGCAATAAATAATGCAATTTCACGTGGGCTAGAAAATGACCATGGCAATAACCAATCGTTTTCGCGTAGTGTTTACTTAAATGGACAAACCATAGCAGGACAAAATGGTGCTTATGCGAGTCATACTAGGTTTTATATAAACATAATATCACTTTCAAAAATATCAGATCCCTTGAAAATAATCATTACAATTAAATGTAATGATATAAAAATAAAACACAAAAGAATTTGACATTAACACACAAGTAATTAAATTACATATTGGTAACACTTTCCCCCATAAAAAAAGAAAGATTTATCTAATAAAGCTTTCTTTTTAACCATATGTAAACTATACATGAGGTAAAGAAAATTACATACGAACTCTTATGAATAATACAAAGTGTATATGAAACAAATATTTCTATATACGGGAAAGTGCATCTGCAATCAAATTGTCTTTTCCTTTGATGTCCCTGATGTTGTGATTATATTCTTGCAAAAACAAAATCGACCTTAATAATCTTTGATTTTTATTTTTCATCTTGTCGATGAAAGTAAGGAGGTTGTGATCACTATACAGAGCAACCGGAGACGGAGCCGAGCTAATGTAAACTTCAAAATGCTGTAATGCCAATATTAAAGCCAAACATTCCTTCTCGATTGTTGAGTAATTTCTTTGGTGCTTATTTAATTTCTTAGAGAAATAGCACACTGGGTGATCAACACCATTCTATCTTCTTGAATGAACACTGCTCCAACCCCAACATCACTTGCATCCACAGATAATTTGAAAGACTGATTGAAATTTGGAGCTGTGAGAACCGGGGAACTTTTGAGTATGGCTTTTAAGCTATCAAAAGCTTCCTGAGATTTATCAGTCCAAAGAAACATTTTTTTCTTACTTAACAAGTTTGTCAGAGGTTCAGCAATATTAGAAAAATTGGAACAAAACTTACGAAAGTATCCCAAAAATCGCATCAGTTGCTTTTTGCTGACAGGTACAGGAAAATCAGAGATAGCTTTGACCTTAGCATCAATAGGTTTAACTTGACCATGTCCAACAATATGTCCTAGAAACGTTACGCAGGCACGGCAAAACTCACTTTTAGATAAATTAATTGTCAAATTTGCATCAGTATTTCAAAGAATTTCCCAATCGTGCCTAGATCTTCTTTCCAGGTGTCGTTGTAGATCATGACATCATCGATGTAAGCATCACAATTTTCTAGACCAGAGGTAATCATATTCATCATGCGTTGAAAAGTACTTGGGGAACCCTTCATCCCGAACGGCATTACTTTATATTGATAGAGTCCATCTGGAGTCACAAATGCCGAAATTTCTTTCGCTCTTTCCCTTAGTGGAATTTGCCAAAATCCTTTCAGAAGGTCAAATTTGGTGACGTACTTGGCGTTTCCAATTTTATGAATACAATCATCGATTCTTGGTAATGGAAATGAATCTGTTTTTGTCACACTGTTCACCTTCCTATAATCAGTGCACATACGGAAAGTTTTATCCGGTTTCGGAAAAAGTATCCGTGGTGAACACGAATCATTTTTACCGGGCTCTACGAAATCGTTCTTCAGCAAATACTGAATTTCCTTTTTCAAGTATTCCTGTCTGAGAGGGTTCATCCTGTATGGGTGCTGTTTCACAGGTTTTGAATCTACAATTTCAACGTCATGAAAAATTTTGTTTGTCCTTATAGGAATATCTGGAAACAAGTGCACATATTCGAATAATAACTGTTTAAGTTCATTCCTTCTTGTTGTTGTAAATGTAATAGATTCTGGTCCAGATTTTTCATAATTTCCGAATTCCGAAGAGTTGTTGCTCCAGGATCAACAGTGTCCAATTGAATTTCTTCACTTAAATCCTCAGTTGGTGGGACAGGTACAACTAAATTATTTGCATACTTTACTTGGCTATCTCGTTAATTATACTAGTATTCCATATATTTATTTAGATCAGAGTACTATTATTATAATTTAACTCATTCATTGTCTTCTTTACTTTGTAAGGGCCATAAAATCAAATTTGAACAAAACTTTGAAGAATGAGCAAGAGAGAATGAACTCTATTACAGGACTCAAAAATTCTCTCAAGTAAAGTTTTGTGAAACGATAGATTCACTTTTGCCTTGAATTGCTGAGTGCCAACTTGAAGCATAACAAGCTGGAAATGTCCAGACAGAAAATATGACCTTTGACCTGATTAGACAGATTTGGGAAGGCCAAATTGTGTAAAACAAACTTTATCAAAGCTTTTACTATAGTATTGCTCAAAGGAATTGCCTCTGGGAAACATGTTGACGCACACATAATGGTCAACAAATATTGGTTACCTGATTTGGTTTCATGGGCAAAATTAAGTATTTCCTGTCTAAGATTTTGGAACTACAATCTGATAGTTCACTGACCATTCGTCACTAGCAGGTACCTCGGGAGGTCTCCATTTTCTCAAACGAATTCCATTTTTAATGAAATAACAGACAGGCACTTCAGTGGCTTCAGTTTCACTAATGGCCCTTTGAAACAAACAAGAGATCTCAGGATCTTTTTCCTCTTCGACAACAAGTGATTGTCGTTTATCAACCTGATCAGATAAAAGAGAATGAGTATTTAAAAGAGGATCACTGTGATCAATACCTTTTGATTGATACAAATTAGAAGTGAAAGTGACCTCATCGAAAGCCTGGCCAATGTATGTGTCAGCTAAAGGACTATTGTCCTTATCAAAATCATTCTCAAGAGCCTTCTTTGACATAGCTCTAGTAACTGCACAAGCTGGGTATAAATCTGGGTATTCTTTTTCAATAGGACCAACTTCCTGATCCAAAGAAGGCTTGTCAGTTAAAAGTGGATTAACCACAACCTTGTCTCCAGCTAGGTCGTTGCCTAGCAACAAATGAATGCCCTCAACGGGTAAATTAGACACTATTCCGACTGTCACAGGTCCTGAAACTAAGTCTGATGACAAATTTACAGAATGGAGAGGAACATTAACAAAGCCGCACTCTACTCCCTGAATGAGAACACTCTCATTAGAACAGGACTTCTCAGAAGAAGGCAAAATACCTGACAATAAAAGACTCTTGAGAAGCTCCTGTATCCCTTAAAATTTTAATAGGGATAGGATTGGCCAAATCACCCAAGAGTGATATAGAACCTTTAGACATGAATGGTTCATAATTCTTCATAATAAAATCATACTGGGGTTTTTGAGACCAAACAAACGTATTGTTTTTAATACATGACCGTGACCTTGACCTCTTGGAAATAAGAGCATTTGGGATAGGTCAATCGTGATTCTGATGCTTATATTTCAATTTGAAGCAATCAGAAATGACGTGTCCTTTTATCTTGTAATAGGTACACGTAGGACCAGACAAGGATTTTGAATCAAGTTTATTAGAAGCTTGATTTTAAGAAGTTGTTCCAAACTGAGTTTTAGGAGGAGTCGCATTGGACTGAAATACCTTTCTACCAGTAGACTGCTAAGTGAAAGATTTGCCTACAACAGGAGCTTTATGAGTTAAGGAGTGCTTATCAGCAGTAAGAGCAGCATTTTCCAGCGTTTCAATCTCATGCTCTTCAAGATAATTCTTAATGTCACTAGTGATACAGTTCTTACACTCTTCAAGTAACACAAGTTGTTTGATTTTTTCATAATCTTGTTCAACTTTCTGGGCTAAGCACTATCGCTCAAATAACTGTTCTTTTTCTCTTGCAAATTCAAGATAAGTTTGTCCAGCTTCTTTTTTATAGTTTCTGAATTGTTGCCGATAAGCCTCAGGGACTAACGCATAGCCACTTAAGATGCACTCCTTAACCAAATCATAGTCAGAACTCTATTGTACTGACAAGGATGCATAGATATTTCGGGCTTTGCCAAAAAGTACACATTGCAATAGTTGAGTCCAATGCTTCCTTGGCCATTTCAAATTTTCAGCAACTTTTTCAAAATAAACAAATTATTTGTCTACTTTTTTTTCGCTAAAAGGGGAAACTAACCTAATATTTTTTGTAATGTCAAAACTTGAATTTGTATGTGAAGTGGAATCGTTCCTTTCACTTGCCAGCTCAATTTCTTTCACTTTGATTTGAAATTCCTTTTCATCCTTCTCCTTTTCCATCTGTACGTGCATTTGTTCTTTTTGAAACTCCAATTGTATTTGTTCTTTCTGTAATTCCATTTGCTCCCTCTCCTGTCTCTCTTTCTCCTTCTCTTCTATTTGTAATTTCATTTGTTTATCTTTCTCTCTTTCCTGTCTCTCTATCTCTCCTTCTCTTCAAACTGTAATTAGAATTGCTCTCTTGCAATTGCAATTGTTTCTCTTTCTCCTTTTTTTCATAAAGCATTTGTTTATCTTTTTCCTCTTTCTGAAGCTCGAGCTTCCTTAACTCCAATTCCATTTTGTATTTCATTTTTAATTCCATTAGTTTTATGTCAGAGTCCGATACCAACTTACTGACCGAAGGCAAAACACTTTTATCAAAAAAGATTCTTCTCTACCAAATATTGAATCAAATTTCTTTAATTTCTTGTTTCGTTAAGGAAGATTTTGCTTCAGAAAGATCGTACTTTCTGGGAAGTTCAAACAACTCATCTTTTTCAAACTATCCAACTGCTCCTGAGTTGGACTAGAAAGAAAACTTTCCACTTTTGATGACACTGTGAATGAAAGCCTGTTGTTTTCACTAAAGATTTCAAACAAAATGTAAAATAGTACTTGGGATTTGAAAACTAGGGGAATTTAAATGTCAAAAAAACAATTTTCGGAAATATTTTAGCCAAATTAAAATATAACAAGGACGAGGAACCCAATTTTCTTTTTGTTACGTATAGGCTCGTTCAAAAGTAACCAAAAAAAAAAGAGTGAAACCAACAAGCTTTATAAGTTTTAACAAAAATAATTTATTTCCCTACAAAAGACGGTGAAAAGGTGAAAATAGAAAATAGGACTTACAGTTTGTGAAGACAGTCCAAACATTTATCCTAGTACTGAAAACCACAACTTGTAATGCTTCAATTTAGAATAAAGTTCCATCGAATGTCTTTGTCACTTGTATAGTTCTCCAGGGAATAAATTATTATATTCTAAAAAATAGATGAACTTCTGAACAAGCTGTCATCTATGATAAAACATCTCGAGCTCCAAAGATGTAAAAATACAACTCTTTACGGACGTAATAGAAATATATCCTTCTTCTTGAAGATATATTATACGACTAAATATTTCACGGGGATCTGAGTATTTTTAAACTGAACTAAGACGTCATTTCAGGCGCGCACAATGGAAAGCGTGGCTATTTCATCATCAAATTGCGCAATAAACAATGCAATTTCACGTGGGCTAGAAAATGACCATGGCAATAACCAATCGTTTTCGCGTAGTGTTTACTTAAATGGACAAACCATAGCAGGACAAAATGGTGCTCATGCGAGTCATACTAGGTTTTATATAAACATAATATCACTTTCAAAAATATCAGATCCCTTGAAAATAATCATTACAATTAAATGTAATGATACAAAAATAAAATAAAAAGAATTTGATATTAACACACAAGTAATTAAATTACAGATTCGTAACAGTACGCACTGTTATTGTGGAATGATAACATGTGTAGCAATTCTGCACGATACGCACTATATATGGGGAATGATAACGTGTAGCAATTTTACATATTATGCACTGTATTTGTGGAATGATAACGTGTGTGTGTGTCAATTCTGCATTTTACGCACTGTATTTGTGGAATGATAACATTTATGTGATAATATGTGGTTATATCTAAAAATCATTTGATTACGTGCAATTATTTTATTATTACAGGATAACTTACCTATAATGATAACGAAAAAGACAGAAGTAGTAACAATTCATTTAGATCCTAAATGCGCATAACAAAGGGGTTGTCTGTTCACTCAGTATGAATACATTTTGCGCAGATGAAATGGGGCAAAATTGGCATGCATATTCTGTCCTCCAGGTTGGAAGTTGTCATATATACGTGTGAGATAAGAAAGCGGTTTTCTGATGGGTATATAGGACACTGGAAAGAATGAATGGTACAAGACTTTGTAAGACTTCAAAAAGGTTTGATTGACAGAGAATGTTTCCATATATTTGGGTTATATGCAGGTAATCGTCAAAGTATGATAGGAATATTCCTATCAAAAATGACATTTCGAGTCGTTTAATCCTCGGGGAAACTAATTTTCTTGCTGAAGAATTACGTTTGTAAAGGAATACTAAGGGAACAGTTTACATCTGTTATCGTGTTGGAATTGTATAACAAGAATATTATCGATGTGTATGTGTCTGATTTGGATTTGTAACGTAGCTTTAACAATTTTTCAGTGATATCGCTACGATGTCTGCAGTGTGGCAGTTTATAGTGATGCCGCAGACACATAGCATCATGTCCCACCCAGTCACATTATCCTGACACCTCTTAATGCTGAGCGTCAAGCGAGGCAACTGTTAGTACCATTTTCATAAGTCTTTGGTATGACTCGGCAAGGGATCGAACCCACGACTCCTGCATCCGTAGCAGACGCTCTAACCACTAGGCCACCGGAACGGTCAGAATAGTATCGAGAATCCTATGATAGATCTATGGAATTATTCAGGATACGCTACAAACCTTCTTAACCCAATTATGCCACATTTCCAAACCATTTTCAGATCCTTCTCGTACATCTGCTTCATTCTTGACAATAGCTACTTTGGGTGTAGATGGATAATTTTGCCAATAAATTCATATTACTTCATACCATTGCTCATTATATGGGCAATACATAGAATTTGCCAAAAATGCATTGTGGTCCAAGGTTGACAATGCCGGGGTGGGAGTGGGAGACAAGCGCCTACTTCTCTTTAAATACCCCATACGGCTTGCGTCTCTGATCGCCTCGGTCAACTAAAATCCAGCTCCTGGCTTTCGCGAGTGGCTTAGCTTCTAAGTCCGGCGGACCATGTTTCCACTCACAGGAGAAGGGCTGAAGGCGGGCCACTGGCGCCTTAAAACCAGTCGCTTCGGGTAGATGGGGCTCGTAAACCTTGGATGGTAGCTCATCTAGGAGAAGGAAAAGTCTGATCCCAAACCTCCGCTGCCTTGCGGCTATACCAACTCATGGGAAAGGCTAAGGGAGTAAACCCCGATAGAGAATCCGGAGACGGAATCCCTAAGGCGGTCTGACTTTGACTCCAATGTCATTCCGGCAACTCCTTCGATGCCGTTGGTGCCAAGTTGTATCGGCATTCGTCGTTCACTTGGTAACACCAGCTGCGTGGAGAGGGGGGATCTGCTGCATGGGCAACAACTGTTTCTCCATACTACCCTGTCAAGGCTTCGTAGCTCCATTGGAGAGGACACTCCAGCGTCGTCGTAAGGTGCCGGCACAACACGGGAAGCAACAGTTTACCGGTTCTAAGCAATAGTTCGAATGGCGTAGAGCTTGGTGCCAGGGTTTGCTTCCGACGGTGGGAGAGACTGCCATGTCTCATTGGACAGCTACCGCCCGCCTCAAGCTGGGCAGCCCCCAGTCAGTAAGGTGCTGTCCCGCCATGGCATGCCTGCTTCACTGGGTGCGTGGAGCTTAGAGAACTATTTCGACAAGCAGTCCACAAACTCAGCACCAGGCAAGACTCAAAGAATAAAATAGAAGACTCCAGCTCTTCGTTTCGCAAGCTGGAACTTCAGGACCATGTGTCCTGGACTCACCGATGACCTGCAGCAGATCGACGACGCACGGAAGACTGCCGTAATTGACAGGGAATTTTCCCGACTGAACGTCGACATTGCCTGCCTTCAGGAGACCAGACTGGATGACAGCGGCACCATCAGGGAAGCCAACTACACATTCTTTTGGCAAGGAAAGTCCTCGGATGAATCTAGGCAGCACGGTGTCGGTTTCGCCGTAAAGAACACGCTCGTCGCCTTCATTGAGCCTCCGTCATCAGGCACTGAGTGGATCCTTGCCCTCCGGCTGTCAACATCCTCGGGCCCAGTCAACATCTTAAGCGTGTACGCCCCACTCCTCTGCGCCACCCTAGAGGAGAAAGACCAGTTCTACGAGGCTCTGGATCAAGCAATATCCAATATCCCCAACACTGAAGGCCTCTACCTACTAGGAGACTTCAATGCTAGAGTGGGAGCTGACCACGACGCCTGGCCCACCTGCTGAAGATGTGCTGTTCCCACAGCCTATGTGTGACCAACACCTACTTCAAATGCAAGGAAATCCACCAGATGTCATGGAGACACCCACGTTCCCACCACTGGCACCAGCTAGACCTCATCACAAGGCGTACGGAACTGGCCAGTGTCCTCCTCACCCGCAGCTACCACAGCGCCGACTGCGACACGGACCACTCCCTCGTGGCCAGCAAGGTGAGAATAATACCCAAGAAGCTGCACCACACCAAGAAGAAGGGTCGCTCACGCATCAACACCTGCTGTGCTAGCAACCCAGAGAAGACACAGCAGTTCATCAGCAAGCTGCAGGAGGCTCTCACCAAAGAGACACCTGATGACACCATCAACTCCAAGTGGTCCCACCTCCGAGACGCTGTGTACAACTCAGCCATTACTGCCTACGGGAAGAAGGAGTGCAAGAATACCGACTGGTATGAGGCCAACTGAGAGGCGATGGAGCCCGTGACTGAGGCAAAGAGGAAAGGCCTTTTAGCTTGCAAGGCTGCGCCTAGCCCTAGTACACTGCAAGCCCTCAGGACTGCCAGGAACAACCCCCCAGCGGACAGCCCGCCACTGCACCAACACCTATTGGCTGAACCTCTGCACCAGCATACAGACAGCTGCCAACACTGGGGATGCAAGAGGCATGTACGAGGGTATCAAGAAGGCGACAGGTCCCCCATCCTTCAAGACCTCCCCCCTCAAATCCAAGATGGGCGTAGTCATCACAGACCAAGGGAAACAGCTGCAGCGTTGGGTTGAGCACTATCTTGAGCTGTATGCAACCCAAAACGTCGTCACCGACACCGCCCTGAATGCCATCCCAGACCTGCCAATCATGGAGGAACTAGACACACCACCCACCATGGAAGAGCTCAGAAAAGCCATCGACTGCCTCGCTTGTGGGAAGGCCCCTGGGAGCGACGGTATCCCACCTGAAGTCCTCAAGAGCGGGAAACCAGCACTACTCCAGCCCTTGCACGAACTCCTCTGCCTCTGCTGGGAACAGGGACACATCCCCCAGGACATGCGAGACGCCAACATCGTCACTTTGTACAAGAACAAAGGAGACCGCAGCGACTGCAACAACTACCGGGGCATCTCCCTCCTCAGCATCGTCGGAAAGGCTTTCGCACGTGTCGCCCTGGGGCGCTTGCAGACCCTAGCCTCCCGCGTCTACCCAGAATCCCAGTGTGGCTTCCGAGCCGGCCGGTCAACTGTAGACATGATCTTCTCACTACTGCAGCTGCAGGAGAAGTGTCGTGAGCAGCAGATTCCCCTCTACATCGCCTTCATAGACCTGACAAAGGCGTTTGACCTGGTCAGCCGGAGCGGACTCTTCAGGCTCCTGGAGAAGATCGGCTGCCCCCCACGACTGCTAGCTGTCCTCATATCGTTCCACGAGAACATGCAAAGCACAGTGTGCTTCAACGGCGCAACATCAGAGGCCTTCCCAGTCAGCAGTGGAGTGAAGCTGGGCTGCGTCCTCGCGCCGACGCTCTTTACCATCTTCTTCTCCATGCTCCTCCAGTACGCCCTCAAGGACTGCAGCGAGGGAGTGTACATTCACACCAGGGCTAACGGCAAGCTGTTCAACATCGCTCGTCTCCGTGCAAAGACTAAAGTCACAGAGGTTCTCATCCGTGAACTGCTCTTCGCCGACGATGCAGCCTTGACATCACATACGGAAGATGGACTCCAACAGCTGGTATGTCGCCTATCCCACGCCTGCAAGGAGTTTGGACTGACCATCAGTTTGAAGAAGACAAACGTCATGGCGCAGGATGCAGACTCCCATCCCACCATCACCATCGATGGGAACAACCTTGAAGTTGTTGAGAACTACACATACCTTGGGTCCACCATCTCCAGCTTGCTCTCCATTGATGCTGAGGTGAACGGCAGGATTGCCAAGGTAGCAGCAGTTATGGCCAGACTGAACCAGAGGGTCTGGAACAACCCCAACCTCACTGAGAAGATCAAACTGCGCGTCTATCAGGCCTGCCTGCTCAGCACACTCCTCTACAGCAGAGAGGCATGGACCACCTACACGAGAAACGAAAGGAAACTCAACAGCTTCCACCTGAGATGCCTGTGGCGCATTCTGCGCATCCAGTGGCAGGACAAAGTACCCGACCCAGAGGTTCTGGAACGCGCCAGCATGAACAGCATGTTCTCCATCCTCAGCGAGAGGCGCCTTCGCTGGCTCGGCCACGTCAAGAGAATGGATCCAGGCCGCATTCCCAAGGACCTGCTATTCGGCGAGCTAGCAGTAGGCGCACGACTGACTGGATGGCCACGTCTGCGTTACAAAGATGCCTGCAAGAAGGACATGAAGACGGCCAACATCAATGTCAACAACTGGGAGAGCTGTGCTGACGACCACTCCGCCTGGCGCCTTGCTGTCTGACAGGGCGTTCAGAAAGCCGAGGAAACGAGAAACACTAACCTTGCTACAAAGAGAGAAAGGAGGAAGGCGAAACAACAACAGCCTCAACAAACATCAACGTTCACCTACAGCAAGTGCAACAGAGATTGTCACTCTAGGGTCGGACTCTTCAGCTACTCGCGAAGGTGCAGATAGGACACCCAACTGGAAGCTACAGCATCGTCTCCCGAAGACGGACGGATGACGACGACGACGACGACACAGAATCTGCCAGAAATGCATCAAGTATATTAGTAAAACATTTCCCAATAAAAAATATACATTAATTACAATGCTTGTATATCCCTGTCTTATTTAAAAATTTTACAGTTTTTTCTTCCTGTCTTTGTGTCGGAAACAAATCATTAGGGTGTCATCACAATAAAGGGAATGCAGTGTTATTTTCCCTCATTCTTATAGTACCAAATGTTGATTGAGTAGTGAGTGCACAAAATATATTGCAACCCTGTCGGGTGTTTTGATTTATACAAGTTGGAAATTTTCCCTTCACATTACTGTTAATAAAAAGTCCGATCTTGCAGTGGAGTATATTGTGATCTCTGTTTATAGTACAAAACAATTACCGTGTATGATCTTTTCCCTCTCAAGAATTCACGAAGAGATCTCAGGCTGAACTGTACTGACGCGATGAAAATCGTTACCAATGGAATATGGAGCACTGATTGTGAAATTCAATAATTAGTTGAAGCAGTCAGTGCTAGCTGGACAATCCTCAGAGCTGCAAATGATCCATTACTTATGGCATGGCTTCCGCTATTAGGTGGAACCAAAGTAAATAGAACTGACAGATATGTCCAATAGAATAAAGAAGGAGAACTATATCACAATTACTGGCAATTTATTAACGATAGTGTTCAGTTATGATATAAGTACGTCCACTAATCTGCAGCGGTCTTTGATTAGGTTACTTTCCCATTCTGAACAAAATAGGTTCTTTAAATTTCTTCTATGGTAAAGCTATATTTACAGTTCCATATAGGGTTAAGCTCTATACACATTTCTTTTTATGGTCAAACTCTATTTACATTTCCTTGAATGGTTAAGCTCTATTTATAATTTCTTTTTATGGTCAAGTGCTATTTACATTTCATTTTATGGTCGTGCTCTATTTACATTTCTTTTATGGTTAAGCTTCATATACATTTTATTTTATGGTCAAGCTTTACTTACATTTCCTTTTATGGTCAAGCTTTTGTTTACATTTTCTTTTATGGTCAAGCTCTATTTACATACAAAAAATCGGCGGGATTCTGATTATTCAATTTTCGGCCCTGACCTTTCTAGGCCAATGGAACTTACACATTTGAAGTATTTTATTAAATGTAAAAGAGTGTTCTCTTACAATCTTTACGCTTCTTGGTCGTTATTTCGGGAAACTTTGATCAGAGTGAGTAACATGAAAATAAATTACAATATTAATGAGATATAGATAGCTGATATAGATTTTTTTTATTATAATTGAGCAATTATACCCGGCCTTTTCAAAAAGCACTTTGACTGGCTAAAATCCATTATGTGAGGCAGCAACAGAAGCTATACGCATATAACACCGCAAAAGAACTCTTTCTGCTAGAGTTTTCCATGTTTCTAGCCAGAAGCCCAAACACATTTATTACACGTTTGCAAATATATCGCCCCAAGAATTTCGGATTTATTCTGTTTTTGCAAATTGCGATTTTCATTTTGTTTTCGGCCAGAGCAACTCCTAAACTATATAATGGTAACGGTTTTGAATCATACGACGTGCAACTAAATCTGGTGAGCGTTCATGTATACTGCTGGTTTCAATATCACCGAAACGACGAGTCAGTGTAGACATGTGGTTCCTACATTCCGCTAATAACGTTTCGACATATATTCATGTGCTCTTCTTGAGTATGTTGGCAAAACTCATTAACAACAGTTAAATATTGCCCTGTTATTATTTCCTGAGTTTCCTTGTTCTTTTCATAACTATTTGTATTTAAAAGAATTGAACTTCACATTTCTGCTGATTCATATAGCCATGAAGCTTACAAATAAATTGATTCCATACAATGCATACAAGGCCTTGCTTAGCTAGGGCGGTTGATATTCCAGCGTCATGGCACCTCGAATCATGTCAAATATAACGTTCATTTCATAAATAACCTGACTGTCGCCACTAATGTTTTTCCGAGATGATTAATACTGTTCATTATCTTACAGAATCCTCTAAAGTAAAACACACGGTGATAGTTGCACTGCTTCGTAAGCAATCGATTTTATTTATTACTACGCAAGACAAACCAGCAATTTGCGATTGCCCCAAGTAATTCTTCTGTGAAAAGAAAATCACTATTAAATGTTCGTTGTTTTCCCATCTGATGACCTACTAAACAAGCTAAAATGTGATTGGTACTCTGGGGAATGAATCCACTCTAACATCAACCAAACTAAGTAAAAATCAGGCTGAAGTCGTTTTGTAGGGAACACGTAAAGCACTGTGTCGAGAAAAATCTCTTGCTCATGTCTTTCACAAACTAAAGATATGCTCCTTGAGTTATTTTATTAAAAGAAAGAAGTAAGATGCTAGGATATTTCACACTTGGGACAATTAAGTAAATTAACCCTATATTTCTGACGTTTAGCTTATTAAGAATCATTATGATGAACTTATATACAATGCCAAATATGATTTTAATGATCTGAGATAGAACCGTGTCATTCAAGGCCAAATATGACGTTAATGATCTGGGCCATAACCATGTCATTCAAGGCCAAATATGACGTTGATGATCGGAGACAGAACCGTGTCATTCAAGGCCAAATATGACGTTAATGATCTGAGATAGAACCATGTCATTCAAGGCCAAATATGACGTTAATGATCTGGGCCATAACCATGTCATTCAAGGCCAAATATGACGTTAATGATCTGAGATAGAACCATGTCATTCAAGGCCAAATATGACGTTAATGATCTGGGCCATAACCATGTCATTCAAGACCAAATATGACGTTGATGATCGGAAACAGAACCGTGTAATTCAAGGCCAAATATGACGTTAAAGAAATAGAAAATAAAGACAAAGAGGGAAAACAATTTTTTTTCAGCATTTAACAAACTTATCGGCACCACAAGAGATTTTTCACATGCAAATATTAGAATATTTGATAGACTTTTAAGTAGGAAACGGCCATAATCTGCATAATGTTGCGATACCGAGCTTGTTTAAATAATAGTCTAAACTGTATTTATAGATTTGTGTCTTAAATCCGATGGATTTAGAACAATGTAACACACTTTCACCTTCCTAATGTACGTGAAGTTGTGTGCGTCAGAAAAATGCAAAAATATCTGCTCTACCATGATCATATATAAGTGAAAAAGTTGGGTCTTTGTCTAAATAGAGACCGTGATGAAATAGCCGCAAAAATGCCACTTTCACGTGGGACACACTCACATACATAGCAAAATTATTATCAAATTAAAATCTTGCGACTTCTCTATATAAGTATGAATGACGACTGCCTTAGAATTGTTGAGCCCCTCAAAAGCCTTGGCGTAGAACGTTTATGACTTAGACCTTTTGCTAATTTACGGGCAAACTTTTGAAGGAAGACCTTTTTATATATCATCGAAAGGGCCATTGTTTCAGACTATCAAACAATTAAATAACCGTTTTATTTACACACCAAAATATCAAATTTATTAAAAGAAACAAATTAATTTAACTCACAGACACTCTGGACGCAACATGATATCACGGAGTGATTTTATTGGTGCTTCACATGTCAAGCTTTTTTGTGTATTAATTAGTGTAATACTCTGTTAAAGTACCAATACAAGATGTTCATTGCTTGTGACGACTGAGCAAATCCGAATTCGTATATTTTGATGCAGAGTTGATACAAAAAGTAAGCCATGGAAAGTTTAGTTCAATACTGAACAATTTGCACTGAAATTGTGGTTGAAGCATGAGTTGAGGATCTACATTTGTTAGAACATGCCGTTTTTTCTGAATTTTGTTTTCTTCAAGTGTCTTTATTCAGTTACAAATTAAATTCACTTTTAACCATGTGCCAAAGAGAACCTTGACAATTTAATTTTTTTGTATCCAGCGCTCATATAATGCTATATTTTATAAAGGTGCAGGACGGTACACAGTGGACTGGAAAGTGTTTGGTTATTTTTCTAGGGAACTGTGCGACTTCAGTACTGAAGTGGAAAAGATGTCCTTCAACACACCAAAGCCTTAGGATTTGAACAGAACCATGCTTACGATTTGTAATATAAATAGTTTGATCCTATTTGAGATTTTTTTAGGTCTTCCTTGATGATTTCACTAATTTATGATTTTCATTTACAGTGCGTCTTTATTTTCGATTATTTGTCAGGCTAATTTCTACTAGAAAAGAAATTGCTTCGGCAAGTATGCAACAGACAGAATAATCATAGACGACCAACACCACTCTCTTGCATTCTTTAGCCGAGTCAATTTTGGATTTTTTTTTTTGTCGTGCTTCAGCTATGAAAATTCATTACCGTAATCTAACTGATTGATTGGGAAAGGAACTGAAGCCTTGGGATATCAATAATGTCCTTCGTAAATTTGCGTAGTTTGCTAAAATAAATTGAATCCTCATTTCATTTACATATTTGCGGTGCAAAACGGAAAGATGTATGTGACATCAATTTGATGCAATTTTCCGTTACGGGATTCTAATTAGTTTTTGTTCCTGAAATATAGGCTCGTAAAATATTATTACGCCGTTACAAAGAAAAGTGCACATTTACATGTTATTGAAAGACAAATCCTTCACTGAAGACCAAAAACAATATTAAAAGCAGTAATTGTTTATCTTTTTTATTCTGATTCATTTCCCTTATATCGTCGAGACAATCTTCACTACACGACTGTTGTATTCAAGTACAGAATGATAGAAGTTAATTATTATAGTATTTTCTTTGAAGTGAAACCTTCAATGTAAATGCGAATTCCCCATGCTTTTTTACAAAACGATCAGAAAGTTTAAAAAATATTTTAAAAAAACAAAGGAAAGAGGACAACTGTATAAATTTATCAATAAAAGGGAACACAATGCAGTTATCAACATATGAGAACTTTATGTTCCACTCAGATGCTGTTCTCTAATGTAACAGCAGTACAAACTCCATTTACGATATTTGCAAGTGGATTCCCCAGAGCTGTAAAGGTAACAGGTTCTACAATTAAATTTTTAAAAAATATTTTTCAAAGAAAGTTGCTAAAATGTACATTAGTGGTAAAAACTGAGCTATTTTGACCTAAGTATTTCATACATCACCTTGTAAATACAGATTTCTATAAACGTACTCGCACTTCATCACTTTACAAACACAGATTTCTATAAACGTACTTGCACTTCATTACCTTACAAACTCAGATTTCTAAAAACGTACCTGCACTTGATCACCTTACAAACACAGATTTCTATAAACTTACCTGCACTTCATCACCTTACAAATTCAGATGTCAATAACTTACCAGGACTTCATCACCTTACAAATACAGATTTCTATAAACTTACCTGCACTTCATCAACTTACAAATTCAGATGTCTATAAACTTATCAGCACTTCATCGCCTTACAGATTCAGATGTCTATAAACTTACCTGCATTTCATCACCTTACAAATACAGATGTCTATAAACTTACGTGCACTTCATCACCTTACAAACACAGATGTATATAAACTTACCTGCACTTCCAAGGCGTGATATGCTAAAATGAGTCCAAGTAGTATCACAGTCGACATGGTTATTAGAGACTTGAGCACTATGGAGGGAAAAGATTCCTGAAAGGAAAGACAGAACATTTCTGTTTCGTATTTTCTAAAGCAATTCTGACGCTAAATCACAATCTGTCTTAGAACCATATATATATATATATATATATATATATATATATATATATATATATATATATATATATATATATATATATATATATATAAAGTGCACGTGGCGAGGAAACACGCATCAGAACGCCACAATTTCAGATATAACATTCCATCCTTAAAAAAGTCGTACTTGTGTATTAATAATAATAATAATAATAATAATAATAATAACTACAGCAAAAACACGATGAAGGGTATATCAACACATGAGAATAAAATTATGGCAAAGAAAGTAAATTAAAAATGTACAAACGGTAATAATATAAGACACTGCAAGTCATTGATCTTGCAGTAGCAAATGCAATACGCTGCCATTTATGCGAGGTCTGACACAACAGCAAATATAATACACCGTCATTTATGTGAGGTCTGTCACAACAGCATGTGTAATACATCGTAGTCTATGTAAAGTCTGTTAATAAACTGTAATTTATGTGAGAAATGTTACAGTAGCAAATTGTAAGTGAAGCAAAAAGAAAGTAAATGAACAATAAAATTAGTGTTCTGGATGACCTTTAAACAAACTGCAAAGCATGTGGTATTGCCTTCTACTTTATTTTATTATGTTACTCTATGTCCTGAACTCGTTTGTTTCAGTTAGCTAATATCTTCTGTGCTCGAGATTTTACAAGACCAGACAAATAAAGGCCTAGAGATTTTACAAGACCAGACAAATAAAGGCCTAGAGAAATCAAAATCAGCATCTTAATGATAGGCGGAAAATAAGACAGCAATGTTCATACTGAGTACCAAATAGACTTCATAACTAATATAGCAAGATTACTTTTACTTAACAATATTTAATTGTTTTGTATTTTCATACGTATACTATTTGATAGTTAACTCGTTCAATGAAGAGCAAATACATATACTTAATTCGTGTTTTGAATAAAAGAAATATACTCTTTGAGGTGTACATGGACCATTTCCGAGAAAGTTTTAATGAATTGCTACACCCATGTTAGTTGCTCGACCTAAATGATGATTTTATATAATGTTTGGATATCAAGGCATGACCTTTCAGGGTCTACGACGGTATTCTTAAGTTGTTCAGTTATTTTCGATATTAAATCTTCACAGGGATGTTAGGAAAATACAAAATGAAGTTGACATCACAATGGTTTCTATTGTCTGATCTATTTTTGAGTATATGTCATTTCGACTTTTTCCAGGAACACGTTTTATGAAGGTTTGCATTAAAGTAATATGACAAGTTCCTATACTATTTTACTGTCATATTTGCATCATATCAGGATTTATGCCAATTAGATTGCGCGTTCTTTAAACAAATCTTAATGGAAAAAAGTCTCACAACACTTTAAAATGTTATTAGGCATTCCTGGTTGAAAAAGATTAATATATACTGTATTGGGATGATTCATCCAACAGATCCGCACATGCAGGAGGAGTTGTTATCGCTAAATCTATTCATATTGTCGATGACTATATATTGCCAGTGTTGACACAAAGGCGTGACTCTATGGTAGTATGCAACACAACAACTCTCGCTATGGCAGTATGCAACACAGCGCAACAAATCATGTCAGTGCACGACCAAAGTACACACTTTTGCATTTTGTATAGCTTAAGACTCTAACTACCTACACAGGACCATATTTCGAAGAGTCATAATACCAAAGACAACCAGTCATTATGAACTCAAAATTGCTCTGGTGCCCTCTTATTGCTTTTCTGCTTGAGTACTTGAATTCTGTTTGCATTCAACGAACTACGTGTGTATAGTACACTCCATGTCTCGTTTCACTTCATTGTGGACGTGATGCTATTAATAGACATTGCCAAAGACATATGGCGGGGGAGCACAAGATGACATGGCCTTACAGGTGTTTCTAATTAATGTTACATTTGTATCCGCTTGATTCTGCCAGAATTATTGCTACGTACAAAATAAAAGTGTTGATGCTCATTCCTGCGCTGAGAATTCAACATGTGCAAATCGAATGCAATGATACGCAACTTGGAAAGCATCATAGTAAGTCCCCTGAAACCTGTTACCGAAAGGAACCAGTTACTTGACGTTTTATATAAAACTGGCGATAGCGGTACACTTAATGCAGACAAAACGAACCCATTATATGTCGCTTTATAAAAAAAAAAAAAAAAAAAAAAAAAAAAAAAAAAAAAAAAAAAAAAAAAAAAACAAAACAAAAAAAAACGGCGATAGTGGTGCAATTGATGCAGACAAATATTACTAATGTCCTGGAATCGTCTGGAGTAAAAGTAAATATTATAGAACAAAAGAAGTAAACTACTGAGGTCTAGCCAACAACGTAAAATCTGACACACAATATTGCAGTGATTTATCAGTTTGGATCATTTGAAGACAGTGCTTCGACACTGATCTAAGCAAAGTTTTTTGGGAGCTGCGTGCGTGTGAGAAATGATTGAAACAATTTATGTGATGTGAAAATCGCTTTAGCCCTTAAATTATTTTAAAATTGGCTTTTTCATAGACATTTGCTCAATCATATTACGTATGGTGTAGGTGAAATCTTTGATGAAAGTTTATGCCTATCTAAAATATGGGTTATATTCTCGGCCATATGACAAACAATTCCTTCCAATAATGGGTGGTTTCAGACCAAACATATTACTTTTCCATGAACATTAAAAATATCTATTTTGTTTTTATTCGTTGCAAGATCGGTAAAAACATGGTATACAATGCTAACTAGTGGCAGTAAAGTTAAACATCAAGATAAAATATCAAGATATACAGATACTGTCAAAAACAATCATTAGTTCTGATCATAATCACTTTAAACCGTCAGTGCACAAAATCAAATATTATATTGGCTGAATTTACTCTTACACCGGTTCAGCTTGATGAAGTTCAACTTTACCTGACACACACGGTTGGTAGTGTATATGCTGATGTGCGGAGGTCAGTTAATTGTTAATTTTATTTAAGTCAGAATCGTCTGAATTGCTTCCCATCGTAAATTAAAAAAAAAAAAATACTATTTACCCTCTGTTCGTTTAGTGGTTCTGCAGGCAGTCGAACATAATACTGTACCGTATTTTCCCCTCTCTGACACGAACAAAATATTCTAGACTGAATAATTCGTTTCAGTGAACAAACATCATTCAACAAGTATAAGAGACTTTGTTTATTTGCGTATAATCAGTCTCATAGAAAACTTTCTTTATGACGTCAATCAACTGAAGAAAGACAATTCGTTCGGTAACTTGTATCAAGAGGCTATATCAGTAGACGACATTATCGAATAACGTTCAGTTGCATACCATATTTATGCACAAATGCACCAATATGTTCCACAATATGCCCATGATCTACTACTACCAGTATTTTTACAAGGATCCCAACAGTTTGTCTATTTTATTCAACTCACATTATGTAAATATAAGGATTAGTCTACGATTTTGCATGTACCAGACATCGGTTATTGTTCTTGTTTAAAATAGACTATATGGAGCACAATACTCTCGGTCGTCAGCCTGTGTCTCGTTGTATTTCTTTGAAGAAGCATTTTGACTTTCATCTTACGAATCCCTGAAGCCTGCTTGATGGTTAATATTTGGCTTTTAAGGCGTAAAGGACGTGACATTAATAAACAATCAGGCAATCGAAAGGCAAAACATTGTTATTACAGTTTTATATTGTTTTGATCCATCGTGTATTCGAATACATTGTTATTACAGTTTTATATTGTCTTGATCCATCGTGTATTCGAATACATTGTTATTACAGTTTTATATTGTCTTGATCCATCGTGTATTCGAATACATTGTTATTACAGTTTTATATTGTCTTGATCCATCGTGTATTCGAATACATTGTTATTACAGTTTTATATTGTCTTGATCCATCGTGTATTCGAATACATTGTTATTACAGTTTTATATTGTCTTGATCCATCGTGTATTCGAATACATTGTTATTACAGTTTTATATTGTCTTGATCCATCGTGTATTCGAATACATTGTTATTACAGTTTCATATTACTTTGATACATCGTGTATTCGAATACATTGTAATTACAGTTTCATATTACTTTGATACATCGTGTATTCGAATACATTGTTATTACAGTTTTATATTGTCTTGATCCATCGTGTATTCGAATACATTGTAATTACAGTTTCATATTACTTTGATACATCGTGTATTCGAATACACTGTTATTACAGTTTCATATTGCCTTGCTCCATCATGTATTCAAATACATTGTAATTACAGTTTCATATTGCCTTGCTCCATCATGTATTCGAATACATTGTTATTATAGTTCCATATTGCTTTGATACTTCGTGTATTCGAACACACTGTTAATACAGTTTCATATTGCCTTGATCTATCATGTATTCGAACACATTGTTATTACAGTTTCATACTGCCTTCATCCATCGTGTATTCGAATACATTGTTTTACATTTTCTTATTGCTTTGATACATCGTGTATTCAAATACTTTTTGTTAAATATCCGGAGCCGTACTTTCAAATCTGATCTTCAAACCCTTTTGCAGCTGTTTTGCGCATCATAGCAAGATCGGGTGGCATTCCATTAGGGTGTCCAGTTCTGGTGGTCTTTCTATTCAAGTATGAATTATTAATGAAAATTAGCTTCTGAACGACACAAATTTACAATTGTATGTGCACTTAGGTTCTCCAAAGTTGTGGAACTTGTGTGCGCAATTCGAAAGGGTATTTCCAAGGATTGACCTTGAAGGATTTTAAAAGGACAAGGAATCATTGTGTTGTTGTGTTTTATTTCATAGAATTCTTTGTGTTTTCCACACTCTAAGTGAACGTGTTTTTGGGGGGTTTTTTTTACAAATATTCTGAAAAAAGATATTGGCTCAGGGCGTGATATCGGCCTTTACAGGTCCATCGATTGTTCATTTACTACACGATATTGGATAATCTTGAGTAAATTTGTTTGGTGCAAGTGCGTGCGAAATAAAACGATTCATTTTCAGTATCCTGAAAGCTGCAGAATGATTGACTTATCAGGTGAATATAATCAATTCCAAATGATATCTTGTCAGATCTCGATAAAACGCAACGAACGGAATCAGAGTTTTTAAACATGACTTTATTCTGAGATTGATGGGTGAACCTTGTAGTAACTATTTCCTGAATTCAATATGGAATACCATTAGCACTAAGTGCTATCAAGTAACTGGATCTCTCATTACCACAAACAATAGATACGTTTACGTAACACCGGATCTGTTCATACAATCATTTTTGATTCGTTTCAAGGAAAAGGGCACCACATGAATGAGCAAGCACTGAGAACGAATTATTCATCCTCATCCGGTTTTGAAAGCTCTTTTCTATTGCTTTAATGCTTCACGACTTAGTAAACCTACTTGCTTTAAGACGCTTGGGGTGCCAATATGCAGAGACCAGTTATTAGCCAGGAAACTCAACTAAATTAAAGAAATAAGTATAATGTTTCACAATTTTCGATATAAACACAATACATTACTCTTGGATTAGTTTGCAATATCCATTATGTGCATCGCAGCCACAAACAAAATTCATACAAATATAAATAGATGAAATAAATATATAACCTTTTCGGCAAAGCACAGTCCTTGACAGAAATTGGTTAATTCGTCAACAAATTTAAAACACAGACATTTCATTGTTGTTATGAAGGTAATGACAGTCTCGGATTTTTATGTCAGTACGGGTAATTTTGGTAACGGATACGTAAAACACAAAATTAAAACTTCCATCTTTTGAAAGTTAACATTCACACACACACACACACACACACACACACACTCTCTCTCTCTCTCTCTCCAAAATCTTCAGAGTGCAAAGGCGTGGCTAATTCATGCACCATGTTAGGACTGAGAACAACTGAATGGTGTGCAATTTATATCAAATTTTATGAGTGGGGAACCAAAATCATCTGGATTTCATGGATGCTATAAGCTTCGAATGTTAACGATTCGTCCAAAAAAAAATAATCCTTTTGTTACGATAATATAACAACAATGCCTCGACACCTGTATAAATGTAGATACTCTGAAGAGCCCCACAAGTATCACTAATACTGTAAAATCCAGATAATGAGTATCACTAATACTGTAAAATCCAGATAATGAATATCACTAATACTGTAAAATCCAGAAAATGAGTATCACTAATATTGTAAAATCCAGATAATGAGCGTTTATATTTAACTTTCAAATTAACGAAGGCCTTATGCATGTTTTTGATAAGAGTTATAAAACGGTATGCACATTTATGAGATTTTATTTTCTTTTCTAATATACTTTGCAGCTAGTCTGAATTAACTCAACATAAAAATTACTTTTTTGCATCGTTTGCAATTGGCATATGTTGATGTATTACAATAATCCCTGCAAAAAAGGCAAAGTGGTAAGAAAATCCTTTTCTAAGTTTTTAAATCTAATTTTTGTATATGCAATATTGCTACGTGCAAATGGAAAACTTCTTGTGGCAAGCCTAGGTTGGCAAAAAATAAAAAAATAAAAAATAAAAAATTAAATAACTTCGTCAGGGTTCGGAAGTCATACGTTTTATTCAGATATATCTGGCATTAATGCCATCTCCTTCCTGATGCCATCTCGGACCTTATGAGATGTTTCTATTATATGGAGATTTATGTTTCGAATTTAAATAACTTCGACGTTATGTGATAAATTTTATATAAACGAATTATCCTAATTTTGTACTGAGATAGTCACCACCATAAGGACAGCATACTTTGCGGCTGCTACAGGCAGAGAGAAATCCTAACAAATTTAAAACCAGAGCGGTCTATATAAAACAATACTTCTTTCACATTTGGATACAAGAACATTATTGAACTGCTAGTTAGTTTCACAGTACACCATCAAGATGCAACTGTTAAAGCTGACGAGTGTTTCTGCTGAAAGGTCATACATACTATTTGGACAACTGCAGGATCCGTAACCGATATTAATAATTCCCCAGGGACCAAGACTCGGTTATCTTGTGTTGTAACGGATATTAAGAACTCATCATGGTCCAAGACTCACTTACCTTGTATTATAACTGACATTAAGAATTCACCAAGGACTAAACTTCGCTTGCCGAGTTTTGTAGTTGATATTTAAGTACTCACCATGGTCCACGAAAAGATCAATGTCTACTATAGGGAGGGGGATTACCGCCACAATTCTGTGCATGTATTTTCTAATCTTCCTTGATGCGTTATTGTAAATGGCTGCTTGCAAGTGCTACTTTCATAATTATATCCATGTATACTGTATTCTTCATTGATGCCAATTGTACGTGGCTGTTTGCAAGTGCTACTTACCTTCTGCATTATTGTAAATGGCTGCTTGCAAGTGCCACATTCCTAATTCCAGTCATGAATTTTCTGTTCTTCATTGTTGCAAGCTGTAAATGGATGCTTGCAAGTGCTTAGATCTACTTTCCTTCTGCGTCATTGTATTGTGCAATTTGTCAACTACTGAATTGATTCTTTAGTTTGTCGTATAGCAAATGCTATGTCAGTTATTACAAGTTTTAATATTCTATTTATAAACTTGCTATATCACAAGTTACACAGATTGCACCTTCTAAAATCATGATTATAATGTAGCATCAAGCACGTTGTAAGTTAGCATGACGGAAGTTAACATAAAACAAAGGCCTCATTATGACAACAGATGGCGCTGTGACACGTCCATTTCTTACACTACGACAGCTCCCCTGACCCTTACAACAAGAGGTTATACCACTTTACGGCATATTGAGCGTCTTATTTACATTATCATTGAATTATATTACCGAATTACAGTCAGCTGATTTCTCAGAGTATTAACATTCGAAAGAGAGCTGACCCCTCAAAAAGCACAAAACAAATTAAATGTATCAAACTGTATAACAATTTGATGTATTTACACAATGTTATATTTCCGCTGACCCTTCCCACCCCATTGTTTTTGGATATTTTGTGGGTGTAATTTACCGCTACCTCACGGTGGCAGAATAGGGTAGCCGCTTACAAGCAATGTTTAGGGTCCTAATTTGTTTATATATTCTCATTCACAATATTATCAATTTAGAGCATGTTTTATTATTTTAGAGTGCAGTGCAAATTCTGCTTTTGTGTAAGTAAAGACCTCATAAGATTGGAGCAAACTGCAGATAACTGTACATCAAGGACATGCTTTCTCTTTCTTTATTCACGAGAGAGAGAGAGAGAGAGAGAGAGAGAGAGAGAGAGAGAGAGAGAGAGATTACATTGCAGAGATGAAGATTCTGTTTATTCTCTCATCCCTCTGAAATTAATTTTAACTGTTAACTTGCGGTTTACATAGGCAGTTTACTATATATATATATATATATATATATATATATATATATATATAACAAGAAGTAAGTTATATATTCAAATCATACAGAATTCTTATATATGTGTGGCATGGATGATTATGCAATAACCATCAAGCATTATCACTAGTTGTCTGTGACAAGAATCTCATATTTCCAGTTTCATTTTAAATCTCCATTTTCAATACAATAGCAAGAGGCAGATGACTTGAAACAAGGATATCACGTACAAAGCATATACTGTAGCATAGCTATATGCCAAAAAAATATGAACTTATTTCATTATATAAGAAAATAAATTCGAACAATATGAAATATAGTTTCTATATCTTAACATAAAGAACATTTCCATACAATTATGAGATGCTTTGTTTCCACAGATATAAAACTGGAAACTACATTTTTTTATTATTTAAAATTGTATTCATCCATATACGAATCGATATTTATAGTACAGATAAGATGATTGATTGCAAGGTACTTCACTGATAAAACGTCAGACTCCTTTGGTAGCAATTATAAAAATATAATGAATATAAATTACGTTGCTACCGCTACCAGTAACCAGCTCAATTTGTTTTTATCATTACTGCTACAATACAGTACAAAACTTGCTTGATACATTTGGATATGAAATTAATGTAGTAGTTAAAAAGATTAATACAAATTTTTACATGTATCTTCCACAGATGTGATTGTTTTTTGTTAGAAGAGTAAGCCTCCTGCCACATAATTTTTTAAAACACTTTTAAAGTTTTTAAGGCTACTCACAGCTCAGGCTG
Organism: Megalonaias nervosa; assembly: GCA_016617855.1. NCBI lineage: Eukaryota > Metazoa > Mollusca > Bivalvia > Unionida > Unionidae > Megalonaias > Megalonaias nervosa. The sequence goes on from JAECUM010014462.1 coordinate 33,220, forward strand.
TTGTAGCATCCAGCACCCCCCACCACCCGCATAAATATCTTCATTTGTCTGTGATTTTATCATTATTTTATCCGATATAAAATATACGTTAATATTGTCATGACACAAAAAATATCAGCACAATACAACTATGCAATAAAGCAAAATAAATAAGTAAAAACTATATGCAGCGTTTAACTTTTCATAGGAAATATTAGAGAAAAATAAATATTTAATGTAAACCAGGATTCATAAAACCAATATTATTAGATGGATTAGTCTAAAACAAAAATTATCATACAGGAAGGCAATTATAAGGAACAAATACCTGGATTGTCTTGTTACATTGTTCTGATAGATTTATTTGTCAATCCCTTTTGTTTTTCACTTTCACATTAATAAAACATGAATAAAGACAAGCTTTTTACACAATTTGGCTTTTGGATTAGACACACACTCATAATTGCAAATTCTGAGGAATTACAACTGTAAATTTTGGATTCGCCGAGACACATTTCCTTTTGTATACCACATACATTTGTAAATAATGCCTGAAGAACAGTCAGATTATATTCCCTAGTGAATGTTTCAAGAATTAATATAAAAAACCCCATTCCATTACTGAATCTGTATTCAATATATTCACTGTACAAAAATGCTCATGTTTTGGAGAATTTGCTTTTTGCCGGCAATAAAATAAGTTGTTTACACTTGCTATGAGCAAAAAAACCGTGAAAAGGATTATATTTTATTTGCTAATTTGTTTTTTCTGATGTTTTTGGACGTTCACAAAACTATTATATTTATGAATCTGAGATGAAATTTTAAATTTGGTCTGTTATCCCTAATATATGTGCCTTGGAACAATGGATAAGGTAAATTCTATAATTTAAATGACTTAATCACTCAGCAGAGAGAGAGAGAGAGAGAGAGAGAGAGAGAGATTCACAAGTAAGTTGGTTTCTTCACAGAATAATAGAAACCACTTGCCAATTTCTGACTGCAGTTGCAAGATATCTGAAAAGAAAGTAACAGCTACTTTATAAGCATGCAAGACATTTTAATGTGAGTTATAGGACCCCAAGTACTGTTCCTCAGAGAAGACATAAGACTGAGTTTCAGAAACTGAAGCCACACAACTACCAGTTTGTTACTTTGTGAAAAATGGGGTCATTATGAGAAAATGGCGACCACCTGATGTACCTGTTGGTGATGAGTGGTCAGTGAGCAGTTTCAAATTGTTATTCATACGTCGTATATACATGAAATTCATAGTCTAGCCTATAAAACTCCTTAAGCTGGTCATATTGGTGTCAGTAAGACTTATCACAAGATCCTGAATCATTTTTATTTGCCAAAAATTAAAAATGATGATTGCAAGTACCAAATATTTTGTCACACTTGTCAAATGGTAAGAAAACACAGTCAGAAGATATATAAGGCACATCTGCAACCTATTCCTGTATTTTACCATTTGACAAGCCATTTAACAGAAATACGGTAGACTGTTGGTTCCTTACCTAATACCAAGTCAAGCAACCAATACTTGTTGACCATAATGTGTGCATCCTAAATATCTCCTTTGAAGAATATTAAAGCAAAAACTGTTCTAAAAGTTTAGGCGATGTTTTTAACACTTGTTTGCCTCCCCAAATCTGTCCAGCAAATTTTATGTTTGACTATTTCCAAGAACTTAAAGATGAATTAGATATCCAACAGTTTAATTATTTTGCCTATTACCCTGAAAGTCATCGGGCTAGCACAAAACTGTCCGAAAACAATCTCACCTACCCAGGATACATGTATACAATTATACTGAATCAAGCCTTAAAAAAAGACAGTGGTCAGAAAAATCCTACATTGTATAATTATCGAGTAAGATCAGGAGAGTTTTTTTCCCCAGTTGGTAATTATCACCAAATGAAAGACCCCATGACTATCATAAAATAGCAAAAGACTGTCCCAAAACACCCGCAACTACCCAGGATACATGTAGGTAAATAAATAAAATCAAACCAAATAAAAAGTCCGTGATCAGTAAAATTCTACCCTGTATAATTATCGAGTAAGATTAGTAGAGTTTTTTCTCTTGTTGATACTTGCTGAATGAAATACCCTAAGTGTGTCCCAAAATACGCATATCGACCCAGGATACATGTATACAATTAAAATAACTTAATGAAATATGCAGTTTTGGTGCATATTCTCTCTCTCTCTCTCTCTCTCTCTCATCAAAGTTAATTCACTAAACTAGTTTTATATTGTAAAAAGCAGCACACTTAACAAGTCGGAATCATACATCATTACATTCACATTTCAAAAATTCTTTTAAAGTTTTTTTTTAAAAATCTTTAATGTGACAAAGAGCAACTAAATAATTAGATTCTAAGGGTTCTATATTTATATAGTTAAAATTCTTGAACCAATTTTTAGTATTTTAATTGGTTTGATAATGGTAAGAATTACAATAAATAAAAGTAAAACCTCCTGTAGCATTAAGACTTTTGTCTCTCTTTTATTGACAAAAGTTTAAAAGGATTTTAAAGGCTGTTTGTTTGTTTGTTTTGGAATTTTTAAAAATACATTTAAAGGTCGAGGTTCTGTACATCAACAATGCAAATTAAGTATTGGAAAACAATCGTACACTAAATCTGATACCTCTAATCGCAAGTAAACATTTTTATCATGATACGAACATAATTTCCCACAATTTGATTATTTCGGTTTTTGCGACACTATATATATGTTCGAAAATGAAGATTGTGAAAAGAATAAGAAATCCTTTAGGAATGCTTAATTTTTTTTAATGTCGTTTTACCAGTAAACTTTTTTATGTGCTGTTGATGTTGCTCTGAAATATATTATTTTCGCAGGATCTTATGTACAATAGTATCACATGAAAAGATAGACGTCTGTAAGGTGCGTCAAAATGGGTGACGTACAATACGATCCTTACAACCAGGGGTCGTCGGATGAAAGCTCGTTAAGAAGAGTACAAGGGATTGTATCATTGTCATTTCTGATCCTTACTTTGCTAAAATAACTAATGTTTCCAAAGTAATGAGAGATATCACTAAAAAGTAGATTTCTTAAACAATGAAAGTAAATACTTAAGTGCGTCAAAACTGGGGTTGAAGAAGATGGACCACCCTGCTGTAGTGTATGCGTTTTTGAATTCATAAGGTGCTATAAATCACTTAGATCTTCGAGAAAGCACATGGTTTTAGAGAATGATTAAAACTTCGTTGCTAACATACACCTTAAAAAGGGGACTGGAAAAGAGTTACAATGAACTGAATGCCGTAAAGCTCAGTGGGGAGTATTAATTGTTTCTGGTAAAGGAAAACTATAAATTTAGAGCGCCGTCTGTTGTCATAATGCCATGCTAATCTCTAGTATGCCATTATGACAAAAGATGGCGACACGACTTGAACAAAGTCGATACTGATGAAACTTGGTATTTACATTGTTGCAAGGCCATATCTGTATGAAAACAGCAGTTGGAATGGTGTATTGTAATACGTCAAGTTTATACACAGAATATACAAAACTTGTAATAACTGACATAGCATTTTGCCATACGACAAACTGCAGAATCGTTACAGTAGTTGGCAAACTGCAAGATACAATGACGCAGAAGGAGAGTAGATTTAAGCACTTGCAAGCAGCCATTTACAGCTTGTATCAACGAAGAACAGAAAATTCATGACTAGAATAAGGAATGTAGCACTTGCAAGCAGCCATTTACAATAATGCAGAAAGAAAATAGCACTTGCAAACTGCCATGTACAATTTGCATCACTGAAGAATACAATATACATGGATATAATTATGAAAGTAGATCTTGCAAGCAGCCATTTACAATAATGCATCAAGGAAGATTAGAAAATACACGCATATAATTATGACGGTAATCCCCCCCCCCATACTACTAACACAATATTACGCGTTTCCTTTTTTTTCCTTTCAAAGAAAAAGTAAGACCCAGATGCTTTACGAACGGGTGTAATCGATCTGGTGTGGATATTTACAGAAAAGAAACCAAGTGGCTGAATATCTTGAATCTGTCAAATAGAATTAATTTTGCATTCTGAAACCAAAATCGAAGAACTTTCTTTTTAGATACATAGAAAAAAAATATTTCGTAACACTGTCTCTATGAAATTACTTTGCTTTCTTACATTTTAAATTAAGTGTGGCGTCATTTGTCTTTTATTGTAAATATGATATGTTTTGTATGCATTTTAAATTATGTTTACGTAATATATTTTTTTTGGGGGGGGGCCTCGTGCAATATCGGGATAAAAGCTCATTAGAGTTCCATTGTTTTATTCATGTGTGTTCCGTGTCTTACACATATTATTCTCTGTTGATCACCTGAGCCGTCAGAAACTGAATTGCAACTTAGATAGTTTTCCTTATTATATTGTGCCCTATTGGTAAGTAAAGCCTGCAGAAACTAAAGTCTGACACGTAAGTTGTTTCCCTTATGTAACACATACAAATTCCCACTAACATACTTTTGCAGTTCTGCAACCAAAATCGAAGAACTTTCTTTTCAGATACTTAGAAAAATATTTCGTAACACTGTCTCTTTGAACTTACTTTGCTTTCTTACATTTTAAATTAAGTGTGGAGTAATTTGTCTCTCATTGTAAATATGATATATTTTGTATGCATTTTATATTTTGTTTACGTAATATATTTGCTTTTTCGGCTGTTTTTGAACCCAAATATAAAACCTTATATGACAATAAACCAAACGTCATACCTACCTTTGGCATTAGAATATTACCCAGCCTTGACAGTACCAAAATTGATCTTTCAAAAATTCTGAAAACGACCGTCTCCGAAACACCTCCCTGGCTACTTCAACAACCAAAGGTACTTTTCACATTACACGATGGAACAAAATCGGAGACAAACCCTTCTATCTTCCACAACTCTTACCATGAACTAATCGCCCAATTTCAAAATTATACAAGAATATATACTGATGGATCAAAAGATCAGGAAAAGGCTGCTGCAGCCTTCGTTAGTGGAAAACACACAACCAAAGTTCGCTTGCCAAATGGTACATCAATTTTTTCAGCCGAAATCAGAGCAATAGACCTTGCATTGCAATATATTGAAAGCAAGCGTATTTTAAATAGCATCATCTCCGATTCACTATCAGTACTTCAGTCACTACATAATAGAAAACTGGAGAATCCATTATTAGCTAATGTTCTCCTGAAACATACTGAGCTGAGTACCTCCCACAATATAGTATACCGTTGGTTACCCAGCAATATTGGAATTAAAGGTAATGACAAAGCAGACCGCGCTGCTAAAATGGCTCTATCACTAGAACCATCTCATTTTAATACACCGTATACGGATTTTATACGTAGTATCAAAGACTGTTTACGTCAGAAATGGCAGGCATCATGGAATGATGCCGTGAATAACAAACTTCATGCCATCAAGCCAACCCTAGGAGAATGGACTCCTTCCTACAGAGCCGTCCGTAGGGAGGAGGTAGTCGTTGCAAGAATTCGAATCGGCCATACTTATTTAACCCACTCCTACATACTAAAAGGAGAAGACCACCAGAGTGCACATCTTGCAATGAACCATTCACTGTTAAGCACTTTATGTTGGAGTGTTTCGACCTCCAACCTACGCGTAATCATTATTACAATGTGCATGACATTAGGGAGCTCTTTGATACAGTTAGCATTTCTTATATTATAGACTTCCTGAAGGAAGTAAATATTTATCATAAGTTATAGCTTTTATGCTATCACCTTGAACAGTTTTATGTGCTATATATATACCGTCGTTAGATTTTAATTACCTTTCATCTGTTTTAGTTGTCATACATCATTTGCACTTTCCGTTGATCTGGAAACTTTATTTATCACCGTTACTATTTTATCGTTTTACCTTCAACTGTTTGGTTTCGTATCGCTGGTCGATACGTAATCTTTTACCACTTTTAAATAATGAAAGATATAACCTTTTGTATGGCGCTAAATAGCCTCATAGTGCTGGTGCGCCGTAAAAAATTCAATCAATCAACCAACCAACGTAATATATTTTCGGAGACTTGAGCAATGTCGGGATTAAAGCTCTTTAGAATTATATTGTTTTATTCATGTTTATATCTCCTGACTAATGTGACGAGCTTGATATATTCTCAATAATGCTTTTAAACTATGTACGCTGATTTGTAAAAAAAAAACTTTTTGATTTTAAACACACTGATATGCAAATTAGTAGAAGATGAATATTCGATTGTTCAATTAACTGTCTTGCCCATGGTGTGTATTCGTATGTATCCTCTAAAACTATTCTTTCCTTCTGTGTCAAAGTTGACGGGAAGCTTCGCCGTCATCCACTTAGGTGCCTTCCATTGGCAAGTGTTATAATAATAATAATAATAATAATAATAATAATAATAATAATGTCTTGACTCCAGAAACACCAGACAATGGCCCTCTTACAAACGCATCCCAAAATCAATATTTTCACCTTTTCTCCTCAACATTTATCAATTTTCGTAGCTTTCACCGATTGTATGGAATGCGTTACATTTCACACTGTAGCTAATAAGGTGTATACGATGCTGAATGTGATATATTGTTAAATATGAAGGCAATCTAACAGTGTCCGATGTTTTGAATGTGTTAACTAACGATGAAAAGTGATAACGTAGGAACTAGTGTCAGATGAATGCTATTTCGCGTCCATGTTGCCAAAAAGAGTAACATGGTTAATTTCCATTAAAAAGTCAGTTTCGTATTTCATTGACGCTCCAAACATTTTGTGTTGACCAATTTATACAATGGGCAAAGCAAAGGCAAATTCTAATTACTCTATGAAAAACAGATACGAAAACTTTCTTTTATTTTCTAAAATCATATTGTCGGCACACATTCATAATTCAGTCAGGGTTTTGTGGCATGCGAGTTATTTGGAATGAATACTTTGCATATAAGTAAAGTATATCAATTTTCCATTTGTTACAATGTAACACTGTGTTTTGTGTCATTCGAATCTCTTGTCAAAGTTCTCTCATAAGGTGATCCCAAAAGTCATCATTTTCTGTTTAGGTAGGAAGCTTGGTATTAATTATGGCGGGTGGTTAAAAATGGCGCGAATCATGTCTGCGTTAGTTCAATTGATTCCTTAAGGGCTCACGATACCAATTCAGTTCCCATAGTAAACCTATGCAAACACCATGATATTAAAAATTCAATAACTTTAAATTTCTGAGTGCTCATGATAAAACCAATATTTATTAGTATAGATGAAACCTGGATTTCAGCTTCTGTGTAGAGAGAAGTATATGAGCCGCGGCATTTTCTGGACTTACATGTGTTTGAAACATGTGCTTTCAATTCCGCACCAAAGAGTCAGGTGATAATTTCAACAATGAGTGTTACAAACTCAAGACTGTTGAATGACTGAAATTCCATCAATAAAACAATGTCTCTATTTTTTTAGTTACAACAAGGATAAGCTCTCAAAAGATTCTTACTCTATTTTATGTTCACCCGTTTCCAGGCTGGTTCCCATTTATCCGTACAATTAGTACCGTGTGTCCTTAAGAGGTCAAATTAATTTCCATATGAAGATCGAACTTATAACCCACAGATAAAATAGACGCAACAAATCGTCCTTAAGACAAATTATTGATTCAAAAGACATTGTATTTGCCTGAGAGGTTCTACTGTGCAAATCAAACAGTAAAAATCGATCACATCAAACGAACGCATATATAACCAGCATCCAAAGTCAATGATCAGACATCAAGGAAAGCAATTTTTTGTGATATAATTTGCATGGTAGAATTCAATAAGGGGCCAAGATAACGTGTAGCGGTCGATGGATTATCGTACGCCGAGTAGCACGGCCAAACGTATTATGTTTTCAAGTGAACGGCAATGCTGATTGTTCCTGACACTTTGGAAAAAAGCATTTACAACTTTGACTCCGAGCGTGCAGATAACTAATCCTTTAGTCGGCATCCATTTTGATTTAGTGATAAATCAATGAATACCCATTTTCTGTTCATTATCAATACATTTCACTTTCATTACAACAGGTTTAAATAGAGGAAACGAACTTCTACTAGTGAACGAAAGTGTTTCTCAGATGATGATTTTAATTTCATACAAAAAACTTGGTTTTCGATGCAGTCGCTAGTTTCTAAATATATTAGACTATAACGGATACTCAGACGAAATATAAGTTATCTATATGGGCTATCAATTCCTCTATTACAATATGAACGCATAACGTTATGGTTCACAACACCTCTTACATGATAAAAAGACCTTCATTTTCCCAAAGAGTGCCATGATCACGCCTGGAACAAATGCGTGGAATAATGTTAATTTAACTTCTCTTTAGCAGAAGGGCAACATATTTCTGTAAAAAGAACAAAAAAAAAAAGAGTTCTCATGGAAAACATGGAAGAGATCCTGCAAATTCTCTATATTCTGTGTTAATATAAATGAATACAAGAATGTTTAACTACTCGTGTTTGAGATATTGGTAAGGTTATTACATTACTGGAGGACATTCGGTTTGTTTTAAATACGTGAGTTCATCAAATAAATATCATGCATTGTTTTAATATGTGTATTTCATCCGAATTGTATCTATTGAATGGTTTAATTATTCATTTATTTATGCTATACTATATAGGGTATTTACTGTACAATAATAACGTCTGCCGTTTTGGTCTCAGATTATTTGCATATAGAAGTCAACAGTAATGAAATTGCATAGTGCATGTCATTCAAGATGTATCAAAATGTTTACAAAATGGGTAAATAATAAGACATTGCAGATCTGTCAAAACCACCACACTTATGAACACACAGTGCACACACACATATTTAGGCACAATACATACTAGCACACAAAACAACATAAAACGAAACATATAAATATATACAGATATTTATGATAAATACGGGTATGTTACCGGCAAGATTGAATACGCATATATATATATATATATATATATATATATATATATATATATATATATATATATGCACATACAAGCAAACGCGTATGTTGATACGAAGAAGACTAGTTGTATGTACAGAGGCGTGATGTTGCAGATTTTAGTACAGAATTCAGTAACTCTCTGTAACGATTTAATAGAATCTTTACATAAATGCAGTGAAGCTGAATGCCTGACAGAGGGTAATTATATTTCATGCAATGATCTACAAAAAAGAAGAAAAAGGAATTTTAACAGAGTTTTAAGTATTGTAGGTACAGAGAGGATGATTTCAGTTGAGGAACGTAAAGAATGTTCATGATTGTTTAAATATGGTTATGCATTTTGGCCTAAGTAATTAACGGCTTGTATACAAAGAAGACTTCTTGTATTTCATTATATCTCGAACAAATAATTTGACCAAAAGTGGTTTTGACGTCTTTTTTCTTGGCAATCTGGCAGCTTGTTGTGGGAGTTTGTTTCTTAATTGTGCAATGTCAAATTTGGATCAATTACCCAAAACAACGAACTGAACTGTCTTGATACTGAAATGTCAAGGTTTATCTGTAACCAATAAGAACTTAAATATATATGATAAAGGCGGTGTGCCTATAAAGGACTTAGACAGCTTATACATGTAAGTCAGTGAAAGATGTAAGCAAAGGTGTGAAGGGTATCATTCAATAACTCATAAGGTATATATTAATTCACAAAACCAAAACAGCATGCAAAAGTAATTGTTTCAAATTCTCAAAACCATCTATTTGAGAGGATTATTCAACAGGACGGTGTCTCGTTTTGTACCACTGGTTAAATTTTTCAAGGCCTATCAATATGAATTTAAACGAAAACCGGTATCAAGGAAAATAGGATTTCCGAAGTATCCTTGCGGCGACGTCAAGGAAATGCTAGGTAAATACGAGTATTGTGCAAACTATGCGACTGTTTTTGCGAAGCGTCTATATGAAACATGACGGTTAGTTCCGAACCGAACCCGCGCAGTTTTCTCTCCATTCCATTGTCCGTGTCAAATAAGATGAAAACACGCTGCATGATAAGTATTGCGCCAGCTAAATGCGATGATAGTGTTTGCTGTCTCTGAACTAAATTAAAATTTCTTTGCATAAGTGAATACAATCTATTTTCAAATGTCCTCCTTATAAAGAACATAAATCTGTAATAGGTTACATTAGAAACTCACAAGCTATTACAGCTGCTTACTGTACAATCACAGTGGTATTACAGCTACTTACTGTACAATCACAGTATTATTAAAGCTATTTACTGTACAGTCCCAGTGGTATTACAGCTACTTACTTTACAACCAGTGATATTACAGCTACGCACTGTTCAATCAGTGTTATTACAGCTACTTACTGTACAATCAGTGTTATTACAGCGACTTACTGTACAATCAGTGTTTTTACAGCGACTTACTGTACAATCAGTGTTATTACAGCTACTTACTGTACAATCAGAGTCGTTACAGCGACTTACTGTACAATCACAGTGGTATTACAGCTATTCACTGTCAAATCAGTGTTATTACAGCTACTTACTGTACAACCACAGTGTAATTACAACTGCTTACTGTACAATCACAGACAATGTTATTCCATGTCTGGCTTTTTATATGCTTCATAATTAAAATCATATGTCCTTTTTGAATAGACGTTTTAATATGGCATCTTCTTTGTGCATATTGTTGACGTAAATACAAAATAGGTTCCCAAGATTATTGCTAATAAAAGTTTAGCCAGAAAGAATTCTCCTGATATTATAATTCTCACGATCAAGTCCTTATGTGCCTAACATAGTATACAAACAGCGATGAAGCTATTTTTATGCAAAGGCGTTCCACGTTACTTTACATTGTTCGTCTCTCGTTCCCATTATCAAACAACAGGACCGGCCTTTGGCCGATTGGACCAATTTGGCCCAATCGGGCCCCGTGCTCATAGGGGCCCCACGCGTGAGTAATTTTTAAAAATATATCTAAAGAAAGAAAGTAATTTTAATGCGATGGAAGAAAATTTTAAGTTCAATATCATCTAAAACTTGTTTAAAAGTTTATTTCCAAATGCCGTGCTCACAGGGGGCGCCGCGCGGAAATCCAGGCTGCCCCACAAAAATGATCCAAATCGGGGGGCCCCACGTTTGTTAAGGGCGTTACCGTCAAATGATTCATACCTGATCATTAGCATTGTACTCATGTATTACGTTTCATATCAAGAATAGAAAATGTGAGATGCACAATTAACTGCGTAAGTGATTAAGATTTTCTCTTCTTCAAGACAAACCCTCTCTTTCTCATTCCGAGAATGGTATCAAGATCAGAATGTAAAGCATGCAGGGTACCCCAATGCAAATGGAAGCGTACACCATAACTTTAGGCAGTATCTGAGTTTGACCTACTATTGCACAAAATCAAATGATTTGGACGGAAGTCATTTTTCTCAGAATATAAATATTTACGTAAATAAACCATGGAATCTTTGGGAATAAGAGTGATCGGCTTCATAGCTCCCGTAACAAATGTTAAATACTCGCTGTTTATTCGCGTGCAGACACGTTTACCAGACGACGTGGTGTGAAAATGTTCTAGTTCCCATACAAGCTATCATTGAAACGTTTACATTACTACACCCATTTAGTGTTTAATTATGTGAAAGTCAATTCTTGAAACTCAGCACATTCGAGATCTACTTTACATACCAGTGCCGGATGAGGACTACTCTTGTCTGAAACTACTGACTCGCCCGTATTTTTAAAAACAATGGATCATCGTACCAAGAAGGTCTCCAATACAAAACATCCACAGCACGTTTCTAATTTCCAGGCAATGCTTCATTTTGCAGGCATGGTTCATACTTATCATGGTTTAAACTCATTTCAATTGTCAAAGGATAAAATGTGAAAGAGACTGATTTCCAAACAACTATGCTTGCCATACCAAATACATCTGGTAACTCAGATTAAATTTCCGTTTTGAGCATGCGCTCTCTTTTCAATCTTCAAAACTTCAATAAAGAAAACAGAACGAGCGTGGTTCTTCTCGCTTTATGAGTGACATGTAACCGTGAAATAGATTTATGTTATCAGTGTTCCATGAATACAAATGATTGACCGTTGTAATGATTTCTGCTGATTTTCTATCTTAAGCTTAATGTGTAAAGGGAATCGAGTCGTTCTGTAGGGCTATGGTTGGTCAGCTGGAGCCTAAAAGGTTCAACACTGGGTGACTGGAACTACTTTAGTTTAAGTCGTTTGAGTGGACTGTTGCTCGGAAATCATTACTGTTTTATATTCTTCTTGCTTTAGATTTGATTGTTCTTTATATCTAGATGAGATTCCTGTACGTGATAGTTTGTATCTTGTAATTGTGCTAAACCTATGTAAATAACACGTCACACCGCGATGACATTGTTGGTCAAGATTTACATAGATAACACGTTAGACTGGGCTAGTCATTGATGCCCGGGCATCAGTGTTTACTGGACATTAAAACTGTCCACATAACCGCCTGTCACTTTCGTCTCCAACTAAAAATGGTATTGATCCAATTTCGACTGTCAGTTGTACTTCTTGTTGTAACTGAGGAGAGAGAGGGGGTAATGATTGATACCAAATCATTGAATCTCAGAATTGGAATACGTTAGGATCAGCTGGATAAACAGACGCTGGTTTGAAAACGCCTTTGAGAGAGAGGTATGCAATGAACTCATGGAAAGTGCACAGAGAGAGAGAGAGAGAGAGAGAGAGAGAGAGAGAGAGAGAGAGAGAAGTTCCTTGTCAGCTAAGTAAATTGCTGAACTGCAAGTTTTATTCGCTCTAAGCGTGGAAATTAACCTTGTACCATATTGGCCTCTGAGGCTTTGTAATCACTTGTTGACTTGTTCATCTGGTACCTCGAAATCTTTTCTTTCTTTCTAGATTGTGATTATATCGTTAACAATGTTAATTTCTAATATTTATGATAACATATACTCAGAATTGTAATCTGGAGCTTATACTACACAATTCCACCCAAACGCAAAATAATTACGAACAATAAAACAACACACAAAACACACACTGCTCCAACAAGTCCTGACAAACTGCATTGTTACGGAACGAGTTGTGTTTAATCACGCTTTTGCTGGTTGAGTGTATGTGTGTATGTATGTATGTATGTATGTATGTATGTATGTAGTGGTAGTCTATTTACTGCAATTTTACAGTGATGGAAGCTTTATCCATTGTCATGGTCTTGATTTTAGTCGCATTCATGCTTAACTAATTATGCCTCATGCAGCCTGGTCATTATAATTGAGTGACTTACGTGTAATACTGCATTAAAGGTTGAATGCGGCTAACCTGTGCAACATGCTTTAATGTGTTTGTTCTCGATTTGTAATTTTAGCTAATATTGTATATTACCGCTTTGAGTAAACAGAGATTTCATTTACTAACATCAATGCTACTGAAGTATGAGGTTCAAGTTACTTTTATATAATGTTCAATCTATTTTGGATAGAAACGTATCAAGTCAATATATGTGTAACCTAACTTGCCCCTGGAACCTGATTCGGTCAGACATTCAATGTTAAGACAAAAAAAAAAAAAATAAAGTCTATTCTCTTCACATAATTTAACCTATTAGAACGGTTTCAGATTACAGTAAAATGTTGTATACTTTTAATTTATTTTTTCGTTTTCATGTAACAACAGTTTTTATTTCATATCAAGTTTTTGTCCCTTCACTAGTCTTTTTCCTTTCACTAGTCTTACTGGGGACTTACGACGGAAAGGGAGTGGGTTAGAATCTTAATACCGGACTGGATCAGCTAGCGTGTTCTTGGGCAAGGCACTTTATTTGTATTGCTGTGCCGTAAAGAAACAAACCAAACCAAAACCAAATCTAAGTCTCATCTATTCTATCACCATTCTTAATGAGCGGTGTTATCGTCGATATCAGATCTTTGTCCCTACACTAGTCTTGCATGGGAGCTGCGGTGGCTCAGTGGTTAGCGTGTCGTACTCACGCTCAAAATCGCCCATGTTCAAATCCTACTACTGGATTGGGTCAGTTGAGCAAGGCACTTTACTTGTGTTAGTGTGGCATAAAGCACCATAACCAAATCAAATCCAAATCACAAGTATCATCCTTATAATCAGGTCACGATTCCTTTAAAAGTCTTATCCCTAATATAAGCTAATCAGCTATTGGTCCCTACCCTAGATTTATCCCTAATATCAGATCATGGTCCCTGCACGAGTCTTCCTGCTAATATCAGGTCATGATCCCATCACTAAGTATATCCCTGTTGGATCACTCCTTGTGACATACATACTTACATTTAAAGTTTTAAAGTCATAGTTCATTTCATAATTTCAATCACATTCTCTGAACACACACACACACACACACACACACACACACACACACACACACATATATATATATATATATATTTGACTGCAGACAAAAGGTTTCTGCTCTGTTTGATTGCAAAGGAAACTGATGACTTATATAAATGTCTGGAGATACGATCCAAAAATCGATTCTCCTTTATGTAATATTGCAGCAGATGCACCTGTATAAAAACAAACTAAATCTGAAGGAAATTCAATCATACTACATTATGCTTTGAAAGGGTATGCTTGTACAAAAAAATCAGAATTGGTTACGGAATTCCTCTAGTAACATAAATTGGATATTGACTCGTGCAGCAATTTACAATTTTAGTAAATGATGTAGGGCTTACTGTGTGCTTATTTTCGTGTATGTATACTACTTTTCAGACAATGAACAGCTCTGCTGATTGCATCAAGAGGTAAACGTTATATTAATGTTGTCAAAGAGCTTGAAGGAACTGAAAACTGATCTAGTATTTGCAGAATGTATATTCTAGTATAATTAACACAATCCAGTTTCCTCTAGACCATATGGATATACACGGATCGAGGTATCTCTGAAAGTAATGTATCGCCGTATGTTATTAAAATATCAATACGTGCAGATACAAATGGACCATCGACCAATGCTATCACTGGCAAAGGTGTGAGTATCACGTGATTTACAAGCACATTAATAGCTTGACGGACTTTCTGACCGAATGTCCGTCACCTATGCGATGGTCACTTTATATCGCATAAAAATTCAAATTATCATAAATGAAACATATTGAAATTATTCGTCATATTTTCAGTATGTACTTTGATTTTATATGATACGCTACGCTAAGGTATTATCTCTGCAATGTCACGGCAACTCATCAAGGAAAACCCAATATACGGTTTATTAGATATTTCAAATTTGTAAATTTTCACCATATACATGATTTGCAGATTGACGCCCGTACTTTAGTTTCTTTTCTGAACTTTCATCGTTAACTTTTCAACGTCGCTAATATTGCTCATTGCCAATTAATTTCCCACGAATGTGCCATTTTCCAGGCTCAGATTAGGAGAATTGTTGTAAGAGAAAGACATGTTATCAATTCAACGTGGGTGGCTATTTGTGTGAGGAATTTAAGAGAACGCAGAATCTCCAAGACCGTCCGTCTATTAGCTAATCTATTAGCTAGCGTTTTTGAAAGAGGATAAAATCCATGTCATAATTATAACAATAACTTAACACTGATGTCAATAAGGTTTGATTGTTTTCTAAAAATCCCTCTCTGAACTGAACAAAAGTCTTGTTGGCATGAAACATATTAAGAAGACCATTATACATCAAAATTCCTTCAACACACACACACACTTTCAGTCTACTTTTTGAGACGTTTACCTGCAAGGAAAATGTTATTTTTGTAAATAATTGAGGAAAGTAGTTTGTTCCATTTGGAAATATTGTATTCCATTTAACATATTTTGTCTATAACAGATTCCCCAGCCTCTGTATAAAGGCTGTTAAAATAATACTTGCAACGAATTTATTGGTTGTTACCACGCAAAATTCCTTGTTGATTCCAGAAGTTTAAAAATGTATTAAAGAATAAATCTTAACACTTTAATTGTGCAAACCATGAACTGTAAGTATTAAACTATATAGATAAATTCGATTGGTGAAACTAATGTTTCTTGGTTAAAGTTAGGTACGTATCAGCTCAAATACATGATGATAAAAATCTTGGGGAAACACAACTTCTGTTTTATTCAACTCTTGTTGGTGAACGTCTATATAATAACCATTGAATTAGTCAGATTGTCTCCATCTACTTGAGCGACGCAGTAAAGATAAATTTTGTCTGATAGATATGGCATTTTGGGATGTACAAGAACTGTTTCTGCGAAGCGTGACATTGATCACTCGTTAAATAATGACTTGTATCGATTTGTACGATACCACTGACTTAAGAGTGATTAGCTAAACTAAATGCATAAATTAATCTTTTTAAAGCAATTTGTGTCTAAGCCATCCACGCAATATTTTATACAGATGTACAATGGTGTCCATCAGCTTGAATTTTATTTAGGACCTAACCAATCCTTCCGAAAAATGATGAGTGCGAAGAGCAAGTATCCACGTACGAATCGAAGTCATTTGACTTTGTTTCGATCAGGTCACAGCAACAGAAGTGTTCTGATGGAAATAGTCCGAAACGCTTTATGTCAAATTTGATTGGTACCTTGTTTTAAGGCCTTAGTGGTAATCAGAATGTACGTGTAAACATAATATGCTTTCCAGTATGATCTTTGATTTCTTACTGATTATATACATTTGCTTCCTGGCCGAACCTCTATAACTTAGGTTTTAATGGGAATCTCAGATTAATGAAACAAATATAAAAATATTTTCCATTGTCTGTTCAGATGCTGTATTTAGTTGGAAAAAGTGGTCTGACACCAATTAGAGACACGATAACGTAATCATCTATAATTAGGTTTTGAGATAAGAAATATTAAGGACATGATGACTTAATCATCGATAAGGACGTGCAGGGAAGTGACAGAAATTTTATTTTCGTATTCGAAAGAGCGAGCATTCTCAGGACAGCCGTCAGTTCTTTGCTAGAGCTTGTTTCGTCCATTAGCTAATCAACTGAGTGTTGTGTCGAGGTAGAATACCATGTATTCTTTATCCCAGTTGAATTGAATTCATTCTGTCGTGTAACATTTGAACAAATGATCGGTTTTTGATTATTATAACTGTAAAATCTATAAATAACAAAACATTATCTTATCTATTAAAATGAAAATTTGCATAATTGTATTTTGAATTCCACATCCATTCCTTAAACCACTAATGTCGCCGTTTATCTTGATTTTCATCATTCTCCCAATGTAAGTAAAGTTTGGAAGAAAGGAAATGATTTGTAAAAAAAAAAAAACAAAAAAAAAAAAAACGCTATCTGACATAAACCGTTCTTTGAAATAATCAAGATGTTAGGTTTAAATGATTTTCAAATATTCAATTTAGAATTAAGAGGTGCCACCCCTTAATGTAGTCAACGAAGTCACTCGTAATTCCGATCTTTTCCCGGAGTACTTCAAAGGTAGTGATGTGATACATTTGACAAATTCCGTTAGTGACTAATCTAATAACAACAACAACAACAACATTCGCACGTGGCGCACAAATTGAATCCAGAGGGAATAAAGAAAGTCATGCCTGCTTTTTAAGCGGATCTGAGAATAAAAAGCGTGAATTTGATAAAAATAAGACTCGCGTGAATATTGGTGATTATCTGGGACGCTCGAATATACAATGAAGGGCGAATTTGGGGTGAAGATAATCAGACATAGCGTGGTGTTAGCTTCTTATGTTTACAACGGTGACGTCATCAGACCCTGCGTTGCAACTTTCGTTTGAAATAAGTTCACCCGCGGATGTCGCCGATCAACATCTAATAAATTCGTACACATGTGAAAAATGGCCGGGCTTTTCAGTTCGAGAGAGAAATTACATGGCTCACAATGTGAAAAAACGTTGATATTATCTGGTTTTAATAGAACCCAACAATGTTTAGGACCAATATCTTTCAAGATTCAGTATTATTCAGATGATTTGGCATAAACGACTTGTTCCACGTAATGGCGGCATTGGGGCTTGAAAGTCGAATAGTATCCTTACGCAATCAGAAACAGAATGAGACGTCAAGTTCTGTGATAAGACAGAATCAAACCATAATATTCTGTAACACGAAGTTTCCAAAAAGGATATTAACACAAAAAAAGAACCCTTTTGAAATAAATTCCTCGAGGGATCTTTTATTCATAAAGTTACAAGTGTACGTTTTCTTTCTATGGATATATTCTGATTTTCTGATAGTTTTAATTTTTGGAAGACTTCTTCTTTTTATTATAATTGTCAGTCCGTATGCGGATTACACGTGAAACCGAAAAAATAAGCATTCGCTTGCCTGTAACTGTTTAATAAATAATCCTGGGTAGACATCGGTCCTTTCCATAACTTAGAAACACGTTTAACATGGTCACAATTTTGTAGGCTTGCATTTAACTTGGGAGTGACGTAATGGTGGGAACATATGTAGCGAGATTATAAGCTGGTTAGGTGATTCCAAGGTATAGCGCTACTTCCATGATATCATAATAATCTGTAATAACACTAATCCCGTGATATCACAATAATATATGATAATTACAAATTAGTCTGAAATGGAACGGTGGAATTAGAATTATATATATATATATATATATATATATATATATATATATATATATATATATATATATATATATATATATGAATGTCACTGAATCCTTCTATTTATATGTAAATTTTATGCATTTGTATTGGCACATAAAAAAAAAGAAAAAGTTAGTACCGAAACAATATAACGTAGCTGACAACATTTAGTTGACATAAACAGCAAAGTCTAGAACCTTTCTGTCTGTGAGTCTAGGGTCTCAAATTAAAAATGTCTCCATCCTTTCTGCATGCTTGTCTAAATGTATAAACAACAAAAAGGTGTGTCCGGAATGTTTTTATTCTTCATCTAGTCAAAACGTGTCGGTATCAGTACTGTGAGAGAATTGTGAATTTTAGAAGAGAATAAAATATCTGGATTGTTCCTTGAATATTTTCTATAAATGATAATGACTTTAAATTAAATCGAAGAAACAAAATTCTGATTCAGTTTTTTCTTTAATACTTTGCCATATTTTCTTTGGAGATTTAGAGAGACCCGGTTAAGGGTCAGCCTTGTATGTAAAAGTTTTTAACTGATCTACATATGAAGGTTACGAAAGATATTTGTCTTGTATTTATTATTATGTACACTTTTCACAATTAGCTTCGACTTTTATGCTGTGCATTTATCCTTCTCTTTGTTAAGATCGGTCTTCTAAATATAAAGCATATGATAATGGAAATAACATGCTACTTGGACCAAGTAGCACATGATAAAAGAGAAGGAGCCGTACTCATCCGCATATATTTACCTTCTGAAAATGAGAAAAACACAGGTCTAACAGGTTTCATATCTTTGAAACAAACGTTTATACTGCGGCACAGAAGATATTAATAAATAAATATATACCACACGTTTGATATCAACGATATTGTTCTTTCTGTAAAACAGAAAACAATAATGGCGGAGATCTCAGTGAGTCACGCAACGGGTCTGACTAAGAATACTAAGCAAACTCGTGGAATAGATACAAGCGTCCATAATGACTCTAACTAGGACAGTAAACATATTAGCAAATTGATAGCACTGTACATTATTCAACGGATACCAAGCACGTCATATCCATGGCATTACAGAGTTGTTGTTTATACACTAATCACATGTTCTGAATTCACCATGTAGGATAATATGCTATTGTAACGCCAAAAGATCCACGAATTAGCCCAGTTAATGGTAGAAGAGGTTGCTTTTGTAACTTCAAAATATCCATGAATTGCCCCAGTAATGGTAGGAAAGGTTGCTTTTATACGCCAAAAGATCCACGAATTGTCACAGTTAATATATTATGTTTAAGGTCTTTGTCATATTTGTTGTACCTACGTTTATGGGTGAATCACGTGAAAAGTATTACAATGAAATAGCTTGGTCAAGGTGCCTTTCTTTCTTAAATAATACTGAAAAGCAATTATCGAAAATGCAACAAATACTTCCTTATTTAATTGAAGTATCGCACCATGTGGATTTTAAAAAATATCGCGATTGCAGGGACAAAGATTGGTATAAATATATTTTAATGTAAACGACACACGCGCGCATAGGACAAACCTGTCTAACGGTAACCTGAATTCAGCGATCACGGCCAGTCTAATCCCCCACGACAGATTTCGTATACAAAAATGTCATGTAATCATTGGTCATCTGTCTTCCGTGACCAGCGGCTCAGGTGTTTCTTAATCAAGCAGTGGTTTCACCCTGCCTTTTGCAGTCACTAGAGCGTATCAGCAGTGACCGTTCCAAGTATCCAAATTAGACTTCGTTTGGTTTATGAGCATGGCATGGTATATATAAAGGTATGGTACCTGAATCCGTGATTAAACGTTTCATATTTCAATTTTACTTATAATATTCTAGTCAAACTCAAGGTTTCTGACGAAGTCAGATTCAGAAAGCAAAGAGCACATGTCAATGCGGTAGTCACGTGATAAAGCAAAGTCATTGTTGACCGTGCTCTATTCCAGATGAATCTGACTTTTTCCAAGCTGATGCGAAAGCGACAGGTTTATGGTCGTTGTTCTCAGAATAATAGGATAAGAATGATATTTGACAAACGTTTCAATTACATACACACACCATAAAAAAGGGAAAACTAATCTGAAGCTTTCGTCCTTACGCTAAGGACTTCATCAGCAGACTGATGTGATCTATGCTGACTGTGAACATCGTTCGATGGAATGGTGAGCGATGTTAGCAGATTGTCCCAGATATGCGGCAGCTTGTAATGGCCCCCGTCCCTGTCCAACGTCGGTTGTGAGCTCATATGTAACTCGATTCCTTAAGCCAGCCCCCCCCCCCTCCGGCTTGTTCTCGATCTAGGATTTTTACGGAGTTCCAAGTTATAGTATGGCCAGGGCAACGTGATACCTCAGGCAAGCTTGAACTTGGTCTTTGATGTTCATTAAATCTCGCTTTCAGTGTTCTTTCCGTTTCCCCTGCCCATATTTTGGACAATCAGTTAACATCACTCACCATTCCATCGAGCGATGTTCAGCCAGTAGAGATCACATCAGTCTGCTGATCAAGTCCTTAGCGTAAGGACGAAAGCTTCAGGTTAGCTTTCTCTATTTTTGTGTGTATGTAATTGAAAAGTTAGATACATTGTCAAATATGGATATTACTACATAGTTCAGCTTTCACCAAAGTATGATGAGAATGATGTTTTCTTTCGTTCTTTTACAAACAGTATGTGACTTGTATTTAATATTTTCGTATTTTTGCACAACAACATTGGAAAGGGGGTTTATTGTTAATACCACGTGACAATTGGACCGCTGATATCAATCAATCAATGTTGTTTGCGAGATTTGTGTAGACTAGAAATGCAAATGGCGAGTACCAGATCAAATTTCATCAACGCTGTAGTTTGTCTCGTTTGTAAACGGATTAAGTGCATAACGGTCATAATACTTGCAATTTCTCAGAAAATAAATCGTGTTCCTATCGATTTCATTCAGGTATGCAGAGTTTAAGTTTGCTGGGCTCGCTGGTAAGCGGCTACCATATGCCCCCACCACACGATGGCGGCTTACACTAACGTTTTGATAGGCAATTGTCTCCGACCCTACATCCCAACGTTAATGTCGAAATTTCAAAAAAGGGATAGGAAAGTTCAGAGGAAACGCTGACTAACGGTGTAGGTGCTATTTTCATTACCTAATCATCAAACGTCGCAAACAAAAGCCGACTGTATTTTTAAATCTCGGTGAGTTTGAACAACTGCATAATCCATCAATTGTTTGCAGTGTGAACACCTGTTTTCATGCTTAAATTATACCAATCGACTTAACAAAAAGTCAGTCATGCGTTTTACAATTCAGGTAAGCTATCAATTAGTGATTTTATTTAGTAGCGTTTCTACTGAAATGAGATAAGTGTTTGCGTGAGTAGGAGAGAAAGAGATATATAGAGTAGATGTTCACAGTTGTAGTTTTCTTGATTTGATGGGGGTGTATTTGAATCATCAGATTGATTTTATTAAACCCTAAATGACAATCAGTCGAGTACTGATCTCTACATGAGAGAATATAACACTATTTGTCACTGGCAAGTCAAAAGTACAATAGAAGATACAGTATCCTTGTGTGTGACTTATTTTTAATTTTGTGTTTTCTTCTTTTTGCTAAATAGCTAAACTAAATACATATATCTTGATAGCATACTACTACTGCTGCTACTACTACCACTACTAATAATAATAATAAATAATAATAATAATGCTACTGATAATAATGTTAATGCTAATGCCATTTAGTTCATAATATATAAATTTGTCTTATACCACGTTTGAGGGCTAAACCTGCCTTCAGAGGTCACATGTCGACAAAGGTCACTATTGCCTTTCCCATGGATGACGACTGTATACAGTTTTGACTGTACATTATATTTAATGGCATTTAGTCTTTGAAGGGCACACACTAATTTCCTTCTAACTGCAGCAACAATTTAAAGGGACATTTAAATGTTTCCGACGAATAAATGCTAATTACAGAATATTATACTTTCATACTATGGAAAATGTACTGCGTCCAAGTTTGAAAATAATAGCAAACTATCTCAATATGGTCATTGTTATACAATAAGCAGATTAATCGCTTTAAAATTTGTATCACGTCAAGCTAAGAGAGTTGTATTTATCACGTAATTACAAGGTAACTTCTCAAAGGGTAACGGTTAAAAAGACACAAATACACATCAAGTAGCTTCAAGAAGACAAATCTGTCTAAATAACTGTAAATACATAGTTTACAAGATAAAAGGTAAGTATGTCAAGGCCTTTTAATGCTATATAGAATAATATTACAGGATAAAAGATAAGGATGGCAAGGCCTTTTAATGCTATATAGAATAATATTACAAGATAAAAGGTAAGCATGTCAAGGCCTTTTAATGCTATATAGAATAGAATAATATTACAAGATAAAAGGTAAGGATCTCAAGGCCTTTTAATGCTATACAGAATAATATTACAAGATAAAAGGTAAGTATGTCAAGGCCTTTTAATGCTATATAGAATAATATTACAAGATAAAAGGTAAGTATGTCAAGGCCTTTTAATGCTATATAGAATAATATTACAGGATAAAAGGTAAGGATGTCAAGGCCTTTTAATGCTATATAGAATAATATTACAGGATAAAAGGTAAGGATGGCAAGGCCTTTTAATGCTATATAGAATAATATTACAAGATAAAAGGTAAGCATGTCAAGGCCTTTTAATGCTATATAGAATAGAATAATATTACAAGATAAAAGGTAAGGATCTCAAGGCCTTTTAATGCTATACAGAATAATATTACAAGATAAAAGGTAAGTATGTCAAGGCCTTTTAATGCTATACAGAATAATATTACAAGATAAAAGGTAAGTATGTCAAGGCCTTTTAATGCTATATAGAATAATATTACAAGATAAAAGGTAAGGATCTCAAGGCCTTTTAATGCTATATAGAATAATATTACAAGATAAAAGGTAAGGATGTCAAGGCCTTTTAATGCTATATAGAATAATATTACAAGATAAAAGATAAGGATGGCAAGGCCTTTTAATGCTATACAGAATAATATTACAGGATAAAAGGTAAGGATGTCAAGGCCTTTTAATGCTATATAGAATAATATTACAAGATAAAAGGTAAGGATGTCAAGACCTTTTAATGCAATACAGAATAATATTACAAGATAAAAGGTAAGAATGTCAAGGTCTTTTAATGCTATATAGAATAATATTACAAGAAACCAAAAAAAAATCCATAAAATACAGGTCAAATATGAATCAAATTCATTTAAACAGTCCAGGATATTCGTTGCTGACTCATCATCAGAACGCCTTTAAACCGAGTTCATATTTGTTGTAAAAATGACATTGTCTTACCGGATGAAAGTTTATAAAACCAGACATGAATGTACAGTGGGCTTTGATAAAGATCATGTTTCACCTTACCGGATATTATATATATATATATATATATATATATATATATATATATATATATATATAT
The DNA here is from genome assembly GCA_016617855.1 of Megalonaias nervosa. Classification (NCBI taxonomy): domain Eukaryota; kingdom Metazoa; phylum Mollusca; class Bivalvia; order Unionida; family Unionidae; genus Megalonaias; species Megalonaias nervosa. The sequence goes on from JAECUM010014462.1 coordinate 57,335, forward strand.
ATATACACACACATGGTTCAGGTAATTGTGTTTTATTCCCAAGCTGCACAATACCGCCTCATATCTGCATTATATCCTATATGAGAGACGCCACGCTCCATAGCTGGTTTCAATGGTTCGAAGCTTGTTTGTGGAATTTTCATTCCACATAGTTTGTCAACTATATACAAGATACCGATTTATATAATACTTTCAGTCACTATACGGAATCATCTTTTCAGAAACGGGTGATTGAATGCAGTCACTGTAATTTCGATAACTTAAATACCAGTATGAGTGGTGTGTGTGTGTGTGTGTGTGTGTGTGTGTGTGTGTTTGTGTGTGTGTGTGTGATTTGGATATTTAACGTAGCTTTAAAATTTGTCAGTCATATCGCTAGGATGTCTGCAGTGTGACAGTTTATAGTGATGTCTAGCACCGGGACATTATGCCGCCGATATTTGACAATCATGTCCCACCCAGTCACATTATCCTGACACCAGTGCGACCAGTCCTAACACTAACCTCTTAATGCTGAGTTCCAAGCGAGGCAGCTGCTAGTACCATTTTTATAAGTCTTTGGCATGACTCGGCCGGGGTTCGAACCCGCGACCTCCCGCAACTGAGGCGGACACTCTAACCACTTAGGTCAACGGAGCAGTCAAATACCTGTATGAAGAAATCTAAACTTGTTTCTGGACAAAGATAAAGACACAAGTATATTTGCTTTAACCAAATGTCTTATACCTAACACAAAGTGTATTTTGCAGGTTTATATATCGGTTCTTGGAACCTGTGAACCAATTATCATGCTAGACAGGAAGAGGAATTAGAGAAAAAAGGATCAATAGTATGATATTCTTTGCTACTCATACGATCAATGAACGTGTATTAGACTAAGCTTGGTTGGGAAGTTACAAATAGTCTGCATTCGAACATGAAGTTCTTTAAAAGACTGTGTAAACACCACCAGATCCGTAAACAAACCTCAATGTTTGCAATCGCATTAATGATCGAGGAGAGATGAATATACTGCAGTGTATGCAATTACATTAAAGACTGAAGAGAGATGATAAAGGACGAATTGCTCCAGCTTACCAGCCAATATGATCTTTCTAAGGCAAACGATTCTTTAAAGATGCAAGAAATAATAAATATTTTCTTACAATATTTGGTGGAAAAGAATGTTTTGGATAAAAGTGTTTTGGATTTGATTAGTGAGTCTCCATCTGGCTCTAACCTAAATATTATAGAATTGAAATTAAAATATAAGAATGAAATCAAATTAAGAAAGCTTGAGCTTCAGAGAGACAAAGTGCGGTTACAGAAAAAGGAAAAAGAAATGCAGATACAGAGAGAAAGAAAAGAGGAAAAAAAAACGAATATCAGTTCAGATTAAGAGACTCACAGCTGGCATGTGAATACACTCCCCCACTTTACACACAAATTCAAGTTTTGATGTTACTAAGAATATTATCCTCTTTTAAAGACAAAGAAGTAGATCAATATTGTCTTCATTTTGAGAAATTTTCAAATTGCACTTTTTGGCAAAGCTCGTGACATTTACACTTCTCCATCAGTAATCTGGTTAAGGAATGTATCGTGATGGGTTATGCGTTGGTACCTGATGCTTAGGGACAAACTTTTAGGAACTTTAAAAACGAAACTGGACAAACCTATGTCGAATGTGCAATAGAGAAAGAGCAGTTATTAGATAGGTGATGCTTAGCAAAGAAAGTTGGTCAAAATTATGAAAACCTCAGACAACTCATATTAGTTGAAGAGTTCAAGAACTGCGTCCATAGTGACACTGACACTTACCATGGTGAACACAAGGTCGACACTTTAGAAACTGCTGCTCGTACAGCTGATCAGTATTCCTTAGCTCATAAAGTTACTTTTGCCAGTAGGTCTTTTTCTAAACGGTCTTCTGGTTAAAAAAAAACTATTTCGGTCTAATACCAGCACTTCAAAATTTCAAACTGGCAACACCTTTAGAAGTCAAGTTCCTGATAAGACTGATCAGAAGTCCTTATCTCTTCTTACGTATACCTATTGCAAGAAGAAAGGGCATGATATTTCTGATCGATGCAAATTGAAAAAAGCAAAAGATCAAAACAGACCTATTCCAAATGCTCTTATTTCTACGAGATCAAGGTCACGGTCATGTATTGGAAGCAATACATTTGTTGGGTCAAACAAGCCCCAGTCTGATTTTATTATGGAGAATTATGAACCATTCATATCGAAGGGTTCTATATCACAAGTTGACAATGGCTTGTGAGGATGCAAAAACTAATCTGCACTCTACTCAATCAAAAATGGCATTAAGGTATGAAAAAAATACAAAAGAAAGCAGTTTTCAACCTGGTGATAGAGTTCTGGCTCTCGTACCCATACCACAAAGTTCTCTTTAGGCAAAGTAATATGATACCTGCACGTTGAAAAGAAAGTAAGTCATTTAAACTGTATCATCAATACTCCTGGAAGACGAAAACAAAAGCAAGTTTGCCATATAAATATGTAAAAGGAGCATGTTGATAGAGATGGCCAGGTTAATCATGCAATCAATTTAGATGTACCTGTCCCACACAATGATGATTTAAGAGATGGAATACAATCGGACTGTAGTGACTTTGGTGTAAACAATCTTCAGAACTCTGAAATATTTAATAATCTGGACCAGAAACTTTCACAATAGCAGCAACAAGAAAAGAATGAACTAAAACAGCTACTACTTGAATATGAGCACTTCTTTCCAGATGTTCATACACGAACACTTGTTTATAGATGTTCCTACAAGAACGAATAACGAATGCTTTTGAAATACTAGATTCCACACCTGTGAAACAGCATCTGTACTGGACGAACTCTCTTAAACAAGAATGTTTGAAAAAAGAAATTCAGTATTTGCTGGAGAATGATTTCATACAAACGAATAAAAATGACTGGAGTTCACCATGCATTCTTGTACCGAACCCAAATAATACTTTCTGCATGTGCACAGACTATAGAAAGGTGAACAGTCTGACCAAAACAGATTCATCTCCATTGTCAAGAATGCACCAGTTCCTTATGCTTCAAATTTCAGTCAATCATTTAACATGTCTGTTGATGCAAGTGATGTTGGGGTTGATGCAGTATTGATTCAAGAAGACAAAAATGGTGTCTATTATCCAGTGTACTATTTATCCAAGAAATTAAATAAGCACCAAGAAATTATTCTACAATCGAGAAGGAATGTTTGCCTTTGATATTGGCTTTGCAACATTTTGAAGTGTATAGTAGTTCAGTTCCATCTCCGATTATTGTGTTTAGTGATCACAACCCCCCTACTTTCATTGGGAAGATGAAAACAAAAAAAAAAAAGGAGAGATTGCTAAGATAGAGTCTGATGTTGCAGGAATTCAATATTGACATCAGACACGTCATGGGAAAAGACAATTTAATAGCAGACGTACTTCACGTATATAGAAATATTGTATTGTTTCATGTATACTTAGGACTTGTGTCTGTAATTCTATGATTTTTTTAATTTAATTCGCAATACCGTTAAGATAATTTTGTTTGACGCTTTCACTTTGTATTCTAGGGAAATAAATTAATTTTTTTTTTATTTTACAAAGGTTGTTGTTGCTCCTCACTCTTTCCTATTAGTTTTTTTTATGACCATGGAGTCGTAATAATACAGAATCATAGCTTACATTAGGTACATCTGCAAAACGTATTTACAACCAGTCACGTATAGACTGGAGCCAAATTCTGTCCTATACTAAATTTACGTGCAAAAATGCATGCTACATTTTCAGTATATCAGATGAATATACCGAATCATTTTTGTGCACCATGTTCATCATCAGAACGGTCGTATTTTATGAGTTGTGTGTGTTAATGAAGCATGTTTAATTGCATGCGATTCCTTAATCAACATGGTGCATCACATTTCACACTGTGAAACTAAATAGTACGAGTTTCCGAAATATTTTTGTTTTATTCGCGTAAGCACGGTGATACACTGATATTACTTTACCAGCAGCCACTGCGGTGGCGTGAAAATCAAAAACTTTGTGTTGAAGTACTAAGTGTTTGCAAGTCTGAAATGTATGAGTGGTGATAGTGGTGGATACACCATTGTTCAGATGCATTTAATGCACCAACTTTTTTTCCATTGTCACTTCTTTATTATCAATTTGTTTGTTTTGCTTACTTTAACGGTGCATATTACAAATATTTTTGACAATATCGGGCAGAGGAAATGGAAGCTACATGCTTTCACCAAGGACACCTTGAGACAGCGTACCTGGATGGCTTGGAGGTTATGGAACCCGTAAACTTTTCATTACGAGTCTAACGCTCTACCAACTGTGTTACCGAAGAAATTCAAACTGCCAGTGTTCTTCTAATTAAAACTGAGGTAAATTGTTTCTGCTTTTGCTTATATGCGTCCATATTTCTCGCCATATACAACCATTCATGTTACATGGAAGCACGTCAAAATTAGCTCAGATTCTATTATATTAGGTTTAGATGAGAAGAAAGCAACATTTTTACAGAAGCTGAGAGTTTTGCTAAATAATATCTCCCCCCCCAAAAAAAAAAATAAAAAAAAAAAAAAAATACGTACTAACAGTTGGGTTTGTTTTTTAAAAAGTTATACAAGTACAGGACTAGGGGTGGTGGTTTAATAAAATACATACAATGACCCGGGAACATAAATCTTCACGCCTGATGCAAGCTGTAATTTACCATACTTAGATAGCGAACATAGCACCTTAATGAACCAATAACTCATTTCATATTGATTTTAAAGGAAGTTGTAGAAGTGCTAACGAGAACATTTCATGTAATTGAATGTTATTATTTGTTCTGCTTCATGTTCACTCCATGTAATATGCCAGATCCGATAAGTGACATCGTACTTAATAAAACGTGGCTCTGACTTGATCCATGACATGTATGAGATACCATGGAAAGTCTCGACCAACCTTTTGAACACTGTGTGCCTATAATGCATACTGAGCATTATTTTCAAGAGTAAGGTAACATTTTTCTAGTGGAAATATAATATTCATTTCTCTTTGTTTATTTAACTTTCCCAAAATAATGTTCTTATCTTGCGGCTCGAACGAGAAATTTACTTTTAACACGTACATTCTGCTGTTTTAACTCCTGGAGATTGTACAAGCACAGCACAGTGAGAGATAAAGGAATTTGTAAGAAAGTCTATAAAGTAGCTCTAAATTTGAATCCACAATCGATGTGTTTTACATTTCTTGGAGGGTTGCCTATGAACAGATTTTAGAAAACATGTAATAAAGCGATTTCATCGGGGAAATTCACATTTAATCTAACACATCAAACGTTTGATACAGAAAAGTCGTCTGATGGATTCGAAGACTAATGGATTAAAATTAAAAAAGACAGAAAGGAATTTAATTGGTTTGAAAAAATAAATAAATAAATAAATAAATAAAACGGACACAGAAGCATTAAAAGTAATAGCAATTTATACGTCCATGCAAACTTGGCAACTATATGACTGTTTATTCCAGATGATATTGGATATGCATTTACCACAGACATCACAATTAGTGAAAAACGTTATCATGGTTTTATGTAATTTTTTGAGGAAGCTGGTTCCCAATCCTAACCTTTAAAATGTGTACCTGCTGCCGGAGAAACGTCAGCACTGATTGATGTTTCCATGGTTCCATACTGATTGACCTGATGATGGCGACTAATTGAGACGTAAGACAACGTGCCAGTTTCATATATTAATTGACCAGCTAAGCAGAATAATAAAAGGTACTTGAGGTATAGTTACTTGACCTAGTTGTCCGCTAATAGCCCTAATAACGGTTGTTTGGAAACCTCTAAGAATCGCAAAAGAGAAACAGCCGGAAAATATAACAAAGAAAATAGCTGGTAATCACTTTGCTTGATTTGCTCATTACCACTTATACTAATTATAATCAGTCTTTCCAAATGTTATGTATGTTTCTTGACAATAAGACTATGTAAACGACTCATCCGTAAATAGGAAAATCATTATTACATCAACCCAATAGAGAAGCTGAGAATTTAATGAATTCTGGAGATCATAAGCTCCTGCGGAGTACTTAATGGATCCTGGAGGCCATAAAACGCGAAGTGAACGGCTTCTGGAGACCATAATATGCGGCTCGTAGTCATGGCCGGTGTAAGGGCACATGGCACCCTAGGCAAATATGAATGTATGAATGAATATATATATATATATATATATATATATATATATATATATATATATATATATATATATATATATCCATGTGGTTTCTTCGTTGGAGTCTAAGGGTAGTCGAATATGCCACATATTAAAAAAGAGTTGACAATTTTTTGTACAATTAGTTATATACATATTAGTTATGATTTAGTGACATTTTTCTGTATTTGTGATAACTAGTTATTTATGTTGTTTTGTTTATGACATTGGAACATTTGGTCTTTATCGTTGTAAAGTGCTTCTTAAGGTCAATACAGGTCTTCCAATCTTTTTTTAGTAACTTATGTCAAGGATGTTAAGGTCTGACTAAATTCCATTTTAATGTTGCTAACAGTATGTACAGAAAAAAACTCATGTTCATTTTCTTTAAGTTTTATACAAAATACACTTCTCCATACCAATAAATGGATCATTCATAAGTGTCAGTAGCATTTCATTTTTTCTCCTTTTTTGTTCGAATAATATTTTAATATTTTTCTTGTAATATTTTTGTATCTTCTTCGTGAGATGGTGAAACAAAAGATATATATAGTGGTCTAGCAATATTTAATTGTTCCTAAATCCTGCAGGTCTTGTAATATCTTATCTTTTAATGTTTTTATACCAATTTACCGCATGAAAAAAAACGAAAACAGAAGTAAATACACATAAAATGAGCAAAGTAAAATTGCCCCAAAATATCAGAAGATACATTAGTTGTTTCCTTCATCCACAATGGCCTTTATGCCTGAGACGGCTAAAACAGAATGAATGACAACGAACATCCGTGCCTAATGTAATAGTCAGCTGATCTGACAATGGCTTTTATGCCTGAGACGGCTAAAACAGAATGAATGACAACGAACATCCGTGCATAATGTAATAGTCAGCTGATCTGATGGAGACAAACATTTTTCTACAAGGAAAGGCTTTGTTCATGGCCCGCTTGCCAATTAATACTCTGATCATGGTTCGCTTGACTATTAATACTTTGTTCATGGCCCGCTTGCCAATTAATACTTTGATCATGGCCCACTTGCCTATTAATACTTTAATCATGGTCCGCTTGTCTATGAATACTTTAATCATGACCCGCCTGCCAATTAATACTTTTATCATGGCCCATTTGCCTATTAATACTTTGATCATGGCCCACTTGCCTATTAATACTTGCCTTAACATTCATTTTTATTAACTCAATCTATATCCTCTGATAAATTGTTTTCGTGCGGTCTCATCAGCAATCCTAAACGTGACGAAATACAAATTTGGTTCTGTAAACTGAACAGGTGAAACTAGTCAAAATTCCTTCCTAAACGACATTCTCCACAAGGGTTGGCTTCTTATGTAAATTTTACAAGTATGCAGTAATTTTTTTTAAACAAAATTATTTAATGTTTGGTCAAGAAGATGATGTTTGTCAGACAATCCTCATCTGGCAATGTCTTGCTTTTGTGCATGTTAAATGCAAATATGTCTGGCTCCAGGATACTTAATTAAGCACAATGTAAACATAATTCTGCCTGATATTGCCGATAACCTCGAGGAGATGTGGATGATGCATGACGTTTGATAACATTATCAGCATCAGATGAATATTGCAAAAGTTGCAGTCTTGTGTGTCTTTTCGTCAGTTCTGAACTATAGTTGAATGCTTCATGTTTTTGTTTTTTTAAAATTAAAGACAGAGTTGCAAGGATAACATACTACATGTATTTAATAATTCGAAGCTGGTGCATGTATTAATATGAGTACAACTGTACGTCCAAAGATTCAAAACCAAATGCATAAAATAAATTAAAATCAAAATTGAAAAATAATAAGAGTATTTTGAACGTCACATTCTACGCCAGCATCATGCTTAATAGTCCCGTGCGTAAGTAGGCGAATTTCTTTTACGCAAGAGTGAGTTTAATACACGCTGACATTGACCTTTGAATTTCTGACATCGAAAGCGACAGGATTCTTTCTTACCGCAAGAGCGAGCCGTCCAAAGAGTTAATTTAAGTTATTGGGCGCAAAATCATGCTTCTTCTTTCAGACATATTCACCTTGATCTTTGAACTTTTGAATCCCGAAACCAATGGACCTCTTCCTTATCCCAAGTGAATGTGATCCACGAAATTTTGTAACTAGATGGTGAACAATTATAATTACTGTGCCGAAAGAAAATTGTTAAGCAGACAACCTACGCACATACGGACGATCAACATCATAACATAATATGCACACACACACACACACGCATATTCATATATATATATATATATATATATATATATATATATATATATATATATATATATATATATATATATATATATAAAGAATACAAATCATATGGCGAATAACGGTCCTTTCAAGTGCACTGGATCCAGCAAGGGATCACGTGTGTTAGGGACTGATTAAGATAAATGCAATAAACTGACAAAGAACAGTGCAAAACTAGTATCTAACTAGCCTGGGCGTTTTCGACTCTTAATGAGTCTTTTTCAGAGGCAAATACAAAACATAGACAAGACAAACAAATAAAACAGAAAACGGTTGTGTTTGCAAAACTTTACATGGCTGTTTCTACAGGAATTAAACCTTTAAATTTATTATGTTTCAACTAGTTTATTTGTTGCGGATGCTGGAAAATATTTTTTATTGACCTAGAAATCGATGAGCAATAACAGCATCTTATATTTACGTAAATTTATGTAAGCGCAATTATATCCCGGATATTTCATTGCTATAGTAGTAATTATATCACATTGCGCAATATACGCGTACATTTCATAATTACAAAGCAGCGTTAAGCAGTTGTTTAAAGGCCGCGGAAACATAAAGGAAAACGTCAGCTGCCATGATGTGGTTTTAAATATTTACTTAAGTAGTTAAGGAGGAATAATAACTTCAGTTGGATCTTTAGTCATAAAGAAATAAATTAATATCAAGAAATAATCAGCTAGTTCTGTTTCGTTATATCAAATACATAACCTAGCATTTGAAGGATTTGTACACATTCTACAGGGATTGAGAGATTGTGATATGTTTGATGAGCAAACATCTTGGCATGAAAACATAGCAATGTGCTTAGGGGTCTGTTGACTAGGTACAGAGTCAGGTTTCGCCTGCTACCGTAAATAACAGTACATAGCACCACCTGTGACTGTTGACCCAGAATGGACAGCTACACCTATCTCCCTCTGGAAAGTACTTTCTGGTGGATCAGGCCGTCGAGCGGATATGCTTATCCTCGACTGAAAAAGAAGATGGTAGGAGCTGTGATTAGAGGACAAGGCATCAGCTCAAGTACAGTTGGAAATGATGGCCATACATTTCATTCGGCCATGTTTCCAGAAGTTTCGACATTGTCGTGTCGTGTCGAGACAGCGAGGGCGACTGCGCAACTTTATCTCACTAAAATCGAACTCCAGAACAATTCATGACTTAACTTACAAGTCCTGTGGCGGAGACGAGCAATAAAGCAGCAATGTGGATACAATGGGAGCTGTAGCTACAGACCTGCACACAGGCGATTCCGAGCACAGGGTCACTTCTTGCAGAATCGAAGCAGCAGTGGAACTAGGCTGTTTCCTGAGTGATTGAGTAGCCCCGTCTAGGATCACACTGCTCACCTCCGATGCGTGAGGAAGGGGCTAGATAATGTGCTATAAACTTTGCCTGCCTCACCTTAACCCTAATCAAGATACTGTGGCTGACGGGCAACTCCCCTTAACGGTGAGAAACCTAACATGAATACAAAGGTGACGTAACTCACCATAGCTGCCTGGAACGTAAACATTCAAATGGACAGTACATAAGCAGATAAACCAGAGAGACGAACAGGTCTAGTTGGTAGAGAACTGGCAAGAGTCATTACCCAGAGAGCAGCCTTGAGTGAAACTTGTCTAGCTGAGGAAGGTCAGCTCACCAACGTAGGATCCGGCTACACCTTCTTCTGGAGTGGCCGAAAGAACAAAGTGAAGCTGGTGTTGAGTTTGCCATCAATTCACAGCTAGGCAGCAAGCTCAGAAATCTCCCATAGGACGTGAATGACAAACTAACGCACATGAGACTCCCACTGTCTGAACACAGGCATGCAGCTATTATCACCATGACAATCCAAGATGAGATCAAGGACAAATTTTACGAAGACGTGGGTCTCTTATTGCAGAAGTAACAAAGGCAGCCAAGCTCATCATCCCTGACTTCAATACAAGAGTTGGCACAGATCACCAGACATGACCAGCTGTCGCTGACAAAATAGTTTGACAGATGCAACAGCAACGGAATCATTCTATTGAAGAAATGCACCGAATACGACCTCCTAATCACCAAAACAGTCTTCCTCCTGCTAATCCGCAACAAGACGTCTTTGATGCAACCACTCTCCAAGCACTTGCATCTTACTGACTACGACGGGGCCATGAGAGGTGCAGAATGCTGAACTAACCACAGGCGAATATCCTCCAAGCTCACAGTCGAGATTAAGCCAAGCAGATGACCACAAAGCAAAAACGTGCCCCAAAATCACAATGTCTCCAAATTGAAACAGGAGAATGTGCAACAGGTATTTGTCGAAGAACTGTGCATAAAGCTAGATAAAATCACCATAAACTCTGAGAATGTCAAGGAAAATTGGACCTCCTTCAGAGACACTGTGTACTCAACAGCATCGAAAACACTCAACACCACCAAACATAAACATAAAGATTGTTTTCATGAGAACGATGCTGCCACACAGACTTCTGAATCACTAATATCGGCCACAGAAGGCCTGTTTAGAAGACAGCACCACATTGTCCAAGAAGGCAGCCTTCAACCAATTGAAGCGGATTGTCCAATGCAAACAAAGAAAATCGCTAGATTCATGGTTAAACAATAAGGCAGATGAGATTTAATTCTAAGAAAACGGGAATCATATGATGAACCTTCAGAATGCTTTGAAGACACTCCACGGGCCACAGTCATCAGGAACATCTTCAATACTGAGTGCTGACATCGGCATGCTACTCAATGACAAAGAAAATTTATTTCAAAGATAGGCAGCATACTTCAACAGCATCCTCAATCACAGTCATCTATCATTGAGGAGGCCACTGACTGTTCCCAGTGAAAATCATCATATCTCTTTTTGATCCTCCAACGCTGACCAAAACAGTGAAAGCAATTGACCTCCTGTCAAATGGCAAAGCACATGAAGCATATGCAATACAGCAGAATTCTGTAAAGCCGGAGGCTCGCTCATGGCAAAAAGCGTCAATCAATGTGGACTCAGGGACCAGTACACGATGAGTACAAGTATGCATCCACTGTCCATTTGAAAATGCAACATACAATCCTGCGACAACCATCGGGGCATCTACCTGCTGTCAACAGCCGGCAAAATCCTCATCTGAATTATGTTGAATCGCTTTGTGCATCACACTGATCAATCTACTCGTCTACTCCAGGAGAAATGCCAGGAACATAACTCTAACCTATACACCGCATTCATCGACCTGATAAAAGCCTTTGACACAGTTAGCTGAAAATGCCTTTGGAAGATCATGGAAAAATTTGGTCGTCCAGAGAAATTCATTGTGATGGTACATTCCATGATGACATGCAAGATCGCTTGAGTCGTTGATGAAGACGAATCATCTGAACTTTTCCCAGTCACCAATGGAATCAAGAAAGTCTGTGTGTTGGACCCAACACTCTTCAGTATGATGTTTTCTGCTATGTTTACTGATGCCTTCCGTGACTATGACACTGGGATAGACGTCAGATAGCTAACTGACGGCAAACTCTTCGATCTGAGGAGACTACACGCGACGAAGAAGTTACAGAAGGGACTGTTCGTGATCTCCTATTTGCAGACGATTCTTCCCTAAATACCAAATATGAGTCTGACATGCAACACAGTTTGGACTATTTCTCTTCACCTTGAGACAATTTCGGTCTCACAATCAGTGTCATGATGATAGAGGTGATGCACCAGTCTGCACCAGGAAAGCATTGTACAGAGTCTATCATCACAGTAGGTGGCCAAACCGTCTTGGTAGCAGACAAGTTCACTTATCTCGGCAGCAGACTTTCACGTGCAGTTCACAAACCAACGCCAGAATTGCTAAAGCAAGTGTGGCCTTTTGCAGAATACGCACAAATGTTGGGGTTGGAGATCAGAAGAATTACACTACAAACAAAACTTAGGGTTTACAAAGCCATTGTGTTGCCGACCCTGCTCTATGCTGGCGAAACCTGAACGGTGTAAAGACGTCATGACAAGAAGATGAACCATTTTCACATTGGCTTCCTAATGAAACTGATGAAGATACGATGGCAGAACAGTGTCCCAGACTCTAAGGTTCTCATACGGGAAAACATTGCAAGCATCCACACTTTGCTGATGAAATTAGAGTTGAGTTCGGCAGGCTATTTCACCAGAACGAATACCAAAGACGATCTTCTGCGGCGAACTGAAGGAGGGGGAGTGATCTCAGGCTGGTCAAAGGACACGCTTCAAAGATTCCCACAAGTCATTCTGGAAACACTTCAACATAGACCCTGAG
>JAECUM010014463.1:0-46439 GCA_016617855.1 Megalonaias nervosa
GTGTGTGTGTGTGTGTGTGTGTGTGTGTGTGTGTGTGTGTGTAATGTAAGGAAATAAGGCGAGACTAACTTAAGAAATATTAAATATTACTGTATTTTAATTCCTGATGCCCGCAGAATTTTCATTTAAGAAATATAATTGTAACCTACCAACCAACCAACCAATAAGAAAGATGTTTATAATTTAAATTTGAGGAAGAAACATTGACATATTTAGTAAAACTGTGAGAGGGAGATTGTTTCCTGAAATACAATTTTGAATTGCTCAACGTACATGAGAGATAATGGGAAATAGCATGTTTCAAATAATGAATGAAAACAATATAATATAGTTTCAGTATCAAGTCTGCGTCCCGTACATGAGGTTTCGTGTGTGACTGGAGAATAGGATTTCGACCTTAATCCGGTTCATTATGTCCGTTACATAGGGTCACAAAATCATGTGACGATAGAATCGATCACATGACAAACAACATGTCGGATGATCAGTTCACTGCAGCGATCCGATAGTTAATATTGTTAAAGCGCTGTTGTCTTGCAGCAGGAAGAAAATACACGACAGTGATGTTTAAAGAGCTGATAGTTAACATACTCTTGCTTTGTATCGCTAGGCCTACCGACACGCAAACCATTGTAATTGACGATACTGGAGGTCTTGGAAGACGATTTGATGGGATAGGTGGTTTGAGTGCAGGGGTAGGCATCAAGCCACTTTACCTATAATCTTCTGATTGCTTTAAGCCTTATGGTTATAAAGAGCATCGGATAATTTGGCCTCTTTCTCAAGTAATTTTATTTACAGTGTGGACTCAGATTAAATAAGTCTTAGTGTCGTTACACCATATTCAGAAACATTTATTCTACGTAGTTGTAAGGGCTATTGGTAATGCACAAGTCAGCATAAGTGGGTGGGGGATGGTATTCTGATTGTGAAGAAATGGCTGTAAACTTTGGTAATAGAGATGTCCCATTTCCTTCAGTCTTGCAACACTTAGCTGAAAATTTCTTAAATAATAAGTTACAAAATATACAATTAAGAAAATAATCCAGTGGGTTTTATGCACTGAAACAATAATGCCACAGATACTTATAAATAATCCATTGAGTAGTAAAGGGAAGTGGACTTTGTTTAAAGGTTTAAGAAATTGAACATAAGCTATTTTTCTGTACATACTGTTTGCAAATAACATACATTTTATCCAGGTATGGATGCACATATTGGCCATAATCAGCATCTTATGAAAAAACAATGATACAGTTGTGCATATATACTGGTAATAAGATTAATCCCCAAGCTGAAAAGATTGGAATATTTTATTAAGCTGCGCTCATATGACTTTCTGTTTATGCTATGCATCTATGCATGTGTCTGCTTGACCGTATTCTATTGGAATTTAGTTCTGCAGCTATGGGAAATGCTGCTAATTAAGACTCTCATTATTTTTCATTCTGTAAGAATCCAAATTGTGTACATACCATTTCTTAAAATTGTAATATTTTTATTATTGTGGTGGAATGTGTGCAGCTTCTTATTATGTTGAAACACGGCACTCATCAATGTCGGTAACTTTCTCATCAGTGGATACCCCTTTCATTTTTATCAACAGATATGGGGCCACCTAATCTTGGCATTAGGATTCTGTTTAAACCTCTCTTCTCCTGATATACATACTTCCATTATAGTTTGATTGTACCTGTGATTGTACCATCAGTGGCATTAAATTACCTCCTTAAATTCTTCTTCTCAAGTCTTTGTAAATGACCAGATTGTTGCACAATACATATTCACTGGCCTAAAGTCTTAAGATGTCACACACAAAACAAAACCAACCAATATTTAACACAAATACAAGAAAGGTCAATAAAACACCATCAGTATGTATTGAAGTAAATCCAATAAACTCTTTCCATACACATGGATCTTTTCCTCAAAATGATAATGAACTTTTTACACATTTTTCGTACTTTGGAAAAAATATTTATTTTTTCATGTACATGAGAAATATTTGAAATTTTGGAGCCATGCCATGATCATGTGATATCCAAATTGATGCTATAACCAAGCATGCTGTAACAGGGTTTCACTGTACATATATATGCATCAAACTCACCATCTCTGTGTTATGCTACATTTGGTTTAGAATATACAGTTACTGACAATTTGCTTAGAATTCACTATCAGTGGCAATTGTACAATCCAACACATTTGATCGAATGACATTCATTAAAACTATCCAGTTTCTCCTATAACTTACCCAGGAACACACCCTACAACTAAATTAGTTCTCTTCCATGCAAGGAAAATAAATACCATTTAGGAAAAAAATAATGTATATTTATTGTTTATATCGATAGCATATTTAATGGAGTTTTCATTATCTTTAAATGGGTATTAAGAAGGAACACTTAATATTACTGAAAGATATAAAATTCAGGAAGTTAATATTTACAGAATGTGTTGAATTGAGAGATGACAAGAAAATATAAATGGTTGATTTTTTAAATTTCAAATATTGCAGAATTTTTTTCACTATTAACAGTACCTACCACAAATGTATATGTACATTCTATATTGAGTGTTTGATAGCAATCAGGTTACAGATATGCATGTAATATAGCTCACTGCATCATGATGATTGCAACATGCAGTGTACTTAAGGCCCCATGTGTATGCAAAATGTAACACTTATTGTGTTGTTTAGTTTTATGCAATGTGATACTTCCAATGCCATCACTCAGTTCTATCTCTGTGTTCTTGTCTGTTGCATATAAAATGAAATATCAAATTCCCCATAGCAGCCATTATAAATAATTTTCAGAAAACAGGTTGTACATGTACATTTCACTGAAAATTTTATGTAAATAATGTAGTAGTTTCCAATACATACTATCTGACTATTCTACACCCAACCCGTGAAGCCAGTTTATATTACCTGGAATCATTAAGCATATTTTCCTTGCAATAATCTGTAGTGCTTTACTGGTATGACAACCATGCATCATATATTTTGTTTATTTAATTGATAGTTTGCTAGTGTATAAGATAGCTGATTAGACTTATCACACAATGACCCTCTTCCTGGAGTGTGTGCACATGGCTTATAATTGATACTTTTAAAAAGGAAAATATTTTTTGAAGGGGAGTGCTATAGAGTTGGGTGGGTTACACTGTCATATATCTCTGGCATAACCTATGACAAGCTAGTTGAGACTGTACCAGTCTTGTATGTTTCAGTCACTTAGTTTTATCACGTAAGTCAAAAATAAAGCAGGAATAAGTCAAAATAAAGCAAAGTTGCACTATCCTACATATGTAGCATGATTCAAATAGAGTTGTGCTTTGAGATTAATTTGTTGCTCGAGATTAATTTGTTGATCTTTTTGGATAATCCAGGATTTAATCTAGGACACACATTTGCATGATTCATGCTAATTTCCTAAACAAATTGCCTAGAAAAATATCTATTGAATCAACAAAAATATTATAGTAATAATTAATAGATGATAATAATCACATCACATTTTCAAGCGCAACCATTATTTCATTGTAAAATCCCTCCCATACACCTCTCCTTATAAAACTCAAGATCGGTATGGTCCATCAACATCAACCACAGCATAAGTGGGGGATGGGGATGTGGATAATGGGAAGGGAATCAAATTTTGATAGGCTGTGGGGAGAGGCATGTTAACCACTCGCACTGATGCATAAGTGTCATAATCACTCTTGCTCGTTCATATAATGGGTTTTAATTTTATTGGATTTTATATCTTAAGAAGTCAAATCAGGTTTATAAATTGATGATAAATTTTAATATAAATCAAGTTGACTTCCTGTACTATGTGTGTGTGATTTGGATTTTTAATGTAGATTTAACAATTTTTCAGTCATATTGCTACAATGTCTGCAGTGTGGCATTTTATAGTGATGTCTAGCACTGGGGCATCATGCCGCAGACATGTAGCATGATGTCCCACCCAGTCACATTATTCTGACATCAGGCCGCGCAGTCCTAACACTAACCTCTTAATGCTGAGCGCCTATTGAAGCAGCTGCTATTACCAATTTTTTATGTCTTTGGTATGACTCGGCCATGGTTCAAACCTCCAACCTGCCACATACGAGGTGGACACTCTAACCACTAGGCCACTGGTGTGGTCTGCATCAAGTTGGAGTTTCAACATTATCATTATCAAACCACATGATTCCATCATAAGCAAAAGCAAAGGAGCTAAAGCTTTAGAGCTAGAATAAACTGCCAGAGCCAAGTATATCAACGGATCAATGTGGTTGTACCAGTTAATTCCTCCAGAGCTGCTATTTTAAAGGCCATTACTTCTTTGTCAATAGCCCGAGACAATGATATACAACACCATGTTGTTTGTAATGCTGAACACAATATATAGCATTTGCACTGTCCTGGAAAACAACATCCAGATCCGAAGGAAAAAAAATGGTCCCAAAAAGAAAAGATGATCAGATGTATAAGTTTTATTGGAACCTGCAAGTTATTTTTTAAGGTATCACTGCTGAATTTGAAGAACAATCATACATTAACCACAGGCAGGGACTTGTGAGAAATAAGGCTGATATACACCTGGGTGTTATTGTCAGTACCACAATTTTGGTAATTAGCTTTTGTCACCATGTCCAACTGCTGCTATGTTGAGAACATTTGTTAAATTAAAGCCATTTTTTCCATTGAGTAAGCATTTATTTTGGTTTCCATAGAAGTGTTCGCAGATCTCAGTGTGACTTATTTGACATTTGAATAGATGAAATGTATCATGCTTATGATGATTTTTATTTAAACCCAATTCAGAGATGAAATTAAAACATGACTTTCACTTAACAAGACTTCTTGAATTGCTATTTATTTCATAGTGTTGCCACCAGATGAGTATGCATTTACCAGTTTCATTGATCTATATTTCTTCATATATGTATTGTGTTTTTCATTGAAAAATAATTCTGGTACTATAAATTTTTTTTACAATATATATGATTTTTCTTCTTAAAATCGGTGAAAATTTCTATGTTGTAGTTGGCATTTTCATTTATAAATTAAACAATATATCAAGCTATAATATGCTAGTTTTGATTGCAATTTTTTAAATTTAAGCAAAATTAGAAGCCAATTTTTTGTCTGTTCTGTAAAATGGGATCCATATTTCATAGTTTTATTTGATTTTTATTATTACAGGCTTCTTCAAAACTTCTTGCAAACTATCCAGACAAACAGAAGAATGAAATTCTTGATTATTTGTTCAAGGTAAAGTCATAATTACTTGTTACAGTACTTTGTGAGTTGTTCAGTGCAAAAATACATGTATATTTATGATTCTTTGAGACTCATCACACATTATCAAACTAGCAGGTGAAAAAATGCTACTAAAATTGACTTTTACATCCTTTAAGTTGCCTTTTATAATGCACATGAGTGAAAGACCAGTTGAATCCAGCCAAAGAAATGAACAGCTATCCACTGGCTCCAGTCGAAAGAAACGATAAATGAGTTACTCTCAATTATCCTACTGAAAAGCCGGTTTGATTCGACCAACCAAAGGTTCAGCATAGTGGCGCCAATGGAAATACAGTACATGCTCTAAACAAAATAAAGAGAGAAATAAAGAATCTACTAGACTTTCCAAAAGATTTGATGATCCTATCAAGTTCTTAAATAAATTTGGGAGCCAATAGAATATAAACACTGGAGAGGCCCCTGATATTGTACCAGAGAGAGAGAGAACTCCTAGAAATCCCACACTTCTAACACTTTCATAAATGTCTGACACCATGATACAATCAAATTGCTGAGTGCTGAAGGTAAATATTGATGAACTTAATCTTTTACCTAAAGAATATGATCTAATAGCTGTTTGCCTTCAGGAAACCATTTTAAAAGAAAATGACAGTTAATGTTAAAAGAATCACCTCATGCAGCTACTACTACTACTACTACTACTACTACTACTACTACTATTACTACTACAACTACTACAGTAATGATAGAGAAGTGTTCATCACCATAAATAATGATCTTAAGATCACTTTAGTGTTGTAGTTGCTTGAAACTCTTTCACCTTGTTCAATATATCTCCCTCCAAGCACTCCAGTCAATCAATCCGATCTTAACCAGCTTGTTGAACAATAGTTGGAACCTTTGTTTTCCTTGGTAAACTTAATGGACTCTATACGCTTTGGGACTGTAAATATATAAATGAGAGAGGGAAGAAGATGGATGATTTTGTTCCAAAACACTATTTTTCCTTTTTAATGATCATATACCTACATGCAACCTGCCACAGAATCATACTCATCCTTTGATCTGACGCTCAGCAATCCATATCTTTTACTTGACTTCTTTTGGGAGGTTGGTGTCAACATATGTGATATTAACCACTTTTTAAGAAAAATTGTATGTGTGTGTTGGGATTTTTTTCACATAGTACTGCAGACATGTAGCATTCTAAGAAGTAACATTCCCAAACCTCATGGGCTTGGGCAAAAATGGAAATTGGACAAACCAGATTGGCGCATGTTTAAATCCCTCTGTAAGTCAGATTGGGTTGCCCATAATTTTACAACATAATGGATGCAATTTTTCATTTTACAAACTTTAAGAAACTTTAGGGTGATGTTGGAAATCCAGTACCAAAATCTTCAATGATTCATACACAGGTGAACAAACCAATGATTTGATGCCGCATGTAAAGATGCCATCAGGGGATGGAAAGAGGCCCTTCAGCACTTCAGAAGTGACTCCCCTTGTTGGTTTAAAGGGTAATGAAAGGGAAGATAAAGGGCACAAGGCTGTATTGTGGTCAACCATTTCCGAATGAAAGATTCAATATACTGACTTGAAATATTGCGTGAATCAACATGTTCATAATACATGACAAAATATGTGGAATGAAGACTGCACAGACAAACTTAAGAACATCAAACCCACTACAAGTGACATCCCTGGGATAGAAAAAATCGTATTGTGCCAATTGTATATCAGGCACATACCTGACTCATGCATACCTCCTGAAGGGTGAACCTCAACCAGAGTGCATACTATACCAGTGCCCACTGACAGTAGAACACACTCTTGTTGAGTTTGTCTACTTCCACCCTGCGAGACAAAAGTGTTTTGATGTGACCTGCATGAAGAAACTGTACCGCCCAAGAAAATTTGGGATTTTTTGAGGAAATGAAGTTGTTATAAAGAAATTTTGACCATATCTTTGATGCATTTTGCATATGTTACCTATATGTTTTACCTATATGTTTTACCTATATGTTTTATTTTAGAAACATCTTACAGAATATTATGCCTAATTCTGACAAGAGGACATCTAGCATAGGATATCTCAAAAACTTGTCTTTGATTTGTTTAGCTATTAAACTGTCAAATAAACAGCTTAATTCTTGGTCACCAGGTCTAGTTTACAGATTGTTTCTTTGTAGTACAATTACTAAAGATGTAGGTGAATAGGTTCACTCCAAAAGTTATTAGGTCTTTTTTGCACATTCTTTGTTGGACAATCAATAGAGGTGTTGCCAGCCAGTCTTGCTTGTTCATTATGAATTCCCATCTGTTTAAACACTCTATGGACACAAAGCACAAGGAACAGGACGTTTTAAGCTAATCTTCATTATTTATGAAGAACTCTGTAACTGAATGATTGCCCCAGGGTATGTGCTATAGGCCTTACATCAGTCCATCACACCACATAGTTTTTAACCATATTGTATGTCATTGTGCCAGCATATCATACCTTCAATTACAGTTGAGCGGAATAAAACAATGTTGCTGGATGAAATTATTTAGTTAAGCGTCTGAAAAGAAAAATGAATTTTATGCATCATTAGTTAGAGAGGAAACCAGTCGGTCATGGAAGGATAACACCAATACTCATGCAGAAAATGACACATCTTCTGCTACATTGAATAGTTAGGTATACATGTATCAGTGTTTTCATTTTTGTCATAGCTTGTCCTATCTCTGAATAATTTTATTTAAAATTTCACATTTATGTGGCTGACATGTTTTTTTTTTTTTTTTAAAATATGTCCAGTAAGAGTCCTTAAAATTTCAGGATCCCTGATTTGATAATATAATAACAAGTTCACAAAAGAGAAACAGACACAGTATTTAAATTAAGGTGTACTTAGCAATTTAATATTACAAATATATATAGACTAATGTTGAAAAATTGCATACCAAACATAAAAAATTCCTTTTTATTTTTAAACAGCCCGGTTTTGGAGCATCACTTCACATGCTAAAAGTTGAAATAGGGGGAGATGGACAAAGCACAGGTAAACACATTGTCTTATCAAATTAAGGTGTGTGTGTGATTTGGATTTTCAACGTAGCTTTAAAAATTTTTCAGTCATATCACTATGATGTCTGCAGTGTGGCAGCTTATAGTGATGTCTGGTACTGGGACATCATGCCACAGACATGTGGCATCATCCCACCCAGTCACATTATCCTGACACCAGGCTGACCATTTGTAACACTAATCTCTTAATGCTGAGCATCAAGTGAGGCAGCTGCTAGTACCAGTTTTATAAGTCTTCTGTATGACTTTGCTGGGGTTCTAACCCCAGATTGAGCATACGTTGATTATTAATCCATACATTGATTATTAATCAATTTTCACACTTTATTTACAGCCAAAATTAATTGTTGGTAGCACCTAGAACTTGAATAGATTCCTTGGGACAGTTGTATGTAAATAGATTCTTAGTATTTTGTCATTGTGGGAGCTGTCCTTTTTTATAGGGTGATATTTATGGAAGAGAATTAAGTCTAGTAAATTAAGTCTAGTAAATTTTGTTTTAAGTCTGGTGTATTAATGCATAGCGTAAGCTCCACACAGCTTTTGTACTTATTTGGATTATGATTTCTTCATTATCTGAATATCACCTGATTATAATTGATTAAAATCTGCTAAAATTTTTTTAAAGACTGAATTAATTAAAAAATTAAATTAAGCTTTGAATTTATTGTATTGATTGATTTAATTGCACATTGTTGCTGCAGGTGGGTTGTAGTCTCAGTAATTGCACATTGTCTCTACAGGTGGGTTGTGCTGTACATGTAGGTTGAGTAGTATTTGCATTAAGTTGTACATTACTTACGTGTACATTTTACTTATTGCTGCTTCTCTTGCCAAGAGCCAAGACAGAAGAGTTTAAATTAAATCAGTGAAAACTTAAGTTACCTGTCCCAAGCACATGACAGCCATCTGGTGTTAGTTTAATTTACTGAAAGGTAAACTTGAATTACACATCCCATGCACATGACAGCCATATAGTATTAACTTAATTCACTGAAGGGAGATTTAAGTTACCCATCCCAAGCACATGACAGCCATATAGTATTAATTTAATTCACTGAAGGGAGATTTAAGTTGCCCATCCCAAGCACATGACAGCCATATAGTATTAATTTAATTCACTAAAGGGAGATTTAAGTTGCCCATCCCAAGCACGTGACAGCCATATAGTATTAATTTAATTTACTGAAGGGAGATTTAAGTTGCCCATCCCAAGCACATGACAGCCATATAGTATTAATTTAATTTACTGAAGGGAGATTTAAGTTGCCCATCCCAAGCACATGACAGCCATATAGTATTAATTTAATTCACTGAAGGGAGATTTAAGTTACCCATCCCATGCACATGACAGCCATATAGTATTAATTTAATTCACTGAAGGTAGATTTAAGTTGCCCATCCCAAGCACATGACAGCCATATAATATTAATTTAATTCACTGAAGGGAGATTTAAGTTACCCATCCCAAGCACATGACAGCCATATAGTATTAATTTAATTTTTAAAAAGATACTGTTGTAATCTCAAATGATGATGTCATAATGTTTTTTTTTTATCTTGCGACTTGTAATGTGCAGTAGGCAGTTGAAGTAACCATTGGTTACATCTGTATCTCTTGGTACATATTAGAGCAAGTTTGGTCAGTTTTAGGTGAAGTTTTTATGCTTTACAAGTTTTCTCAATGCATGAGCCCTGCTATTGTGTTGTAAAGTTTTTCTTTAAATTCTTGTATGTTATGATAAGATTTTATCACTGTTTTCTTATAGATGGGACAGAGGCCTCACACATGCACAACAGCTGGGAGGAAAACTATCAACATGGATATGAATGGTGGCTGATGGAAGAATCCAAAAAGGTTGCTGTGTCTGAGATTAATGATAAAATTCATGTCAGTCTGAAGGGTGATCCTGTATTTTGATGTAATTATGCTAATAGCACATGTGGCATGCTGTTTTGATGTAATTACACTGTAATAACATATTTGCATGCTGCTTTGATGTAATTACATTGTAATAACATGTGGCATGGTGTTTGATGTAATTATCAGATTACACTGTTATAACATACATGGCATGCTGTTTTGATGTAATTACCAGATTATACTGTAATAACATGTGGAATGCTGTTTTGATGTAATTACACTGTAATAACATTTCCTGTTTTTAACCAAACTGATCATGTATGATCTGATTCTGCAAGTAAGAATTGAACCACCAGTGTAAGTCATCTCCCAAGAGGAGCCATCGCTCACATCGTCCAACACTTTCTCTCTTTACCATATTCCTATTTCTTTTGTAAAGACATCACCCAATCATAATACTTTAGGGAGATCAAGGGTTTCAATAAGAGATAAAGTATCAGAAGAAACTGGGTAAGAAATGGTTGTAGTGGTGGGGTACAAAACTCCCTATGATGATCCAGAAGGTATTGAACCTGCATTAGGGGTAGGGGGGTAGGTATGCCCCTTTCTCATGGTTGAAATAGTGTTGGTGTTAGACTGTCGTTACTTAAAACAGAAACGTGAAATTTGTTTTAAAATAATTTTTGGGATATTTTAAAATTTTGAATAAAAGTCATTGATAATTCTGATCTCTGATGTTTTTCTTACTGATTATCTTATGGTTCCAATCAAAGGTACACAGATATGATGGAGAATCATTAGGTTCATTGGAATTGACATTGAACCACCACAATATGCTCCTAGTTCCTTGAAAGAAATGAATATCTTCTGATTACTTAGCTGATAAAACAAATCTAGTAAAAAGGTGTAAAGTAAAATCAGTATATATGTTCATTAGATATGATATTTATCCATGTATCTGTGTGTGTGTGTGTGTGTGATTTAGATTTCTAATGTAGCTTTAACAGTTTTAGTCATACTGCTATGATGTCTGCAGTGTGGTAGTTTATAGCGATATCTAGCACTGGGGATCATCCCACAGACATGTAGCATCATGTGCCACCCAGTCATATTAGGCTGACCAGTTCTAACACTAACCTCTTAATGCTGAGCACCAAGTGAGGCAGCTGCTAGTACCATTTTTATAAGTCTTTGTTATGACTCAGCCAGGGTTCAAACCTATGACCTGATGTTCACAAGCTGCATGTGTGTAACATACAAATTTCCAATTAATTTTACAAAATTTCTGATTTTCAGCAGTTTGAGAGTGTCTTCATCACTGAGTAGCTGCCAAAATTGGTGTAACTCATTTTGTTGATATACATTCTTTCTTTCAATTTTCATGATACTTGTATATGCTAACTTTATGTGATATGTAAATATGGATGTAAGAAGAAAATTATTAAAATTTAAATTTATTACTAAATTTAATATATAAAGATATATTTCTGGAAATCTTTTTTCTTTATTATATAATAATAATAATAATAATAATAATAATAATAATAATAATTATTATTATTATTATTATTATTATTATTATTATTATTGTCTCACCAGTGTTAGCATGGTGAAACATAGGTGTCACTTTTCCAGTGTCAACAGTGTCATTGCTGTGTGGGGTCCTGGGTGGCTGAGTGGTCTATATCACTTGCTGTACAGATCAATGATGTCTCACCTCTGTCCACAAAGCTTAGAGTTTTGGCTCAGCCAAAGTGGGTAGGCAAGAAAGTTTGCCAGTAGCTTCTTGTAGGTCAGTTGTTCTTCATAGGGTTTCTCCAAGTTCTTCCTCTGCCAGATATACTGGCCACCATGTATAGCCTATCTTGTACTGAAAATGGTGTTAAACCCATAAAAACTAAACCATGTTGGCAGAAATGTACAGTAGTGATTTACTTTTTTAAATTTTGTGTTAAAGTCTGATGCAGTGTTGATACATAAACAACATAATGTGCTTTTTTCTAATTATTACCATATATACTTGCTTATAAATCAAGACCAACTGCAAATGGCACTGACCAAGATCTGCCATTGCATAATGTGCTGGCAGATCTGGGTCTGTGCAGTTTGTTAGGAGTAATCAGTAGAACAAAAAACATAGACCCTGATCTGCAGGTGCATTATGCTACAGCAGATCAGGATCTTTATTGTTTGCAGTTTGGCATAACTTATAAGTAAGTATAGATGGTAGTATTATTAGTGCTTCTATTTCTTATACTAAGCTGCGCTGACAATATTGTATACAGTGATGTATTTTGTTGCTAATTTATGAAGCACATAATTTGGTCTGTTCCAGTCTCATCTCATTTGATGATACTTTGATATAAAAATACAATTTTAGGAGTCTTTTGGATATCTTTATATCAGCACTATCCTGTATTTACTTCCACAGAGAAACCCTGATATTAAGTTTTATGGACTGCCCTGGTCATTTCCTGGCTGGTTAGGGGCAGGCACACAAAGTCCATATACAGATCCCAATATGACAGCTACATACACCATTAAGTGGATCCAGGGGGCCAAGATGTTCTACAATCTGACCATTGACTATATTGGGGTAAGTTGAGTATGCAGTATATATTGTAGATACTTTGTTTGACTCTAAATTAAATACTTGCTTATAAGATGAGTCCAACTGCAAACTGTACAACCCAGATCTGCCGTCACATAACGCGTCAGCAGCCTGTACAGTTTGTTGAGACTATTCAAGAGAACAAACAACATAGACCCTGATCTGCAGGCTCATTATGTAACGGCAGATCGGGATCTTTGTTGTTTGCAGTGTGATATGACTTTTAAGTGAGTATATATGGTAAGAATGATAGATAGATATAGGAAAGAATGATGTACATACTAGTTATATCCAGCATCACAATTATAAAATCTTTATTCTAATATGTACAAGGACCGAATACTTTTATATACTTACAGTGTAGCTCATTTTTATGATATCCATGAAAAATGTTATAAAGGGGGAGTAATGTATGTGTGGCTGTAGTGATTTCAAATGGTTTATATAACTTTATACTACACACTAAGACTTAGATGTACTAGACTTGATGTTTACTTACTAGTATCATGTTATTCTCGATTTTTATACGAAAATATGATTTTTTTTTGCCTGTCATTAAAATGTAGTGAATTCAGTAAATTTACCATACATATAAAATTGCTTCATTGCTTACATTGTACATGTGTGTGTATATATATATATATATATATATATATATATATATATATATATATATATATATATATATATATATATATATATCTTGCATAAATGCATTATTGTCATGATAATGATCAATATTTTTGGGGTTATTTTTTTTCTTCAGTTTTGGCATCTTTACCTGTTCTATATTGTCTTGTGGTATTTCATAATTATAGTTGTTTAGAAACATTTATTTTCCTCAAATATTTGTGCTATTCTTCATTTTTTACATTTTTAAAAACTCTGCTATTAATTGGCACCATATAGCCTTTTTGTATGGAGGTACATGGTTTACAATATCTTATTAACAATCTGCCATCATTTTCAGATGTGTGATATTCAGATTTATCACATAATTTACAGTCTTTATTCACAGTCTGCTACCATTGTTAGATTTGTGATACTGAGATTTATCACATGATTTACAGTATCTTTATTCACAGTCTGCTATCATTTTCAGATGTGTGTGATATTGAGGTATTTTCACATGATTTACAGTATCTTTATTCAGTCTGCTAACATTGTCACATGTGACATTGAGATTTATCACATGATTTACACTATCTTTATTCACAGTGTGCTACCATTGTAAGATGTGTGATATTGAGTTTTATCACCTAATTTACAGGATCTTTATTCAAATTTGCTATCATTTTCAGATGTGGGATATTGAGATTTAAAACATGATTCGCTTTATCGTTATTCACAATTTGCTATCAGCGTCAGATAGGTGGTATTGAGATTTCTCTTTTGTTTTTCAGATATGGAATGAAAGAAACTATGATATTAAATACATCAAGGTATTTAATGATAGAATGTTTAACTTTTTTAAGTAATACTTTTTTAATTGTTCCAATACAGATGGCAAATATTTTAAAAATATGATTGATTAGATAATTAAATCACAAAATATCCCACAGTAATGTAAAATTTATAGAATCTATTTGAATCATGTAACTCAGGTTTTTTTATATTTAAGTTACAGGATTAGAGATCTATTTAAATTTTGACATTATTATGAAATATTTTGAGATTTTAAAATAATTTTTTTTTAAAAGGTTGGATTGAAATCCAAATTTTTCATTCTTTAGGTTCTGATATGAATTGCTCTCTTTAGTTCCCAAAACATAAACATAGCAAAGTAACTAGTAACACATACTGTGAAATAGATGACTGGTTTTATTTTCTCATTGATTCAAAATTAAATTTGTATTTCTTGAATCACATGATGAAAACTTTTTAGTCATAAAGTGTCAAATTTCCTTTAGCCTGAGGTCTGGCAGACCAATCTGAGTTGAATCATAACAAGTATATTGAATCATGTCAGTGAAGATATATGCAGGACTGAAAAAGTGGGAATAACAGTAGAATGTGTGTGTGTGTGTGTGTGTGTGTGTGTGTGTGTTTTGGATTTTTAACATACCTTTAACAATTTTTCAGTCATTTTGCTACTATGCCTGCAGTGTGACAGTTTATAGTGATGTCTAGCAATGGGGCATCATGCTGCAGACATGTAGCATCATGTCCCACCCAGTCACATTATCCCAGACACTAGTCTGACCAGTCCTAACACTAACCTGTTAATGCTGAGTGCTAAGCAGGGCATCTGCTAGTACCATTTTTATTTATAAGTCTTTTATTCCACTACTGTAACAGTATTACTGCATAATAAGATATAGGCACTGTATTACATGCATGCTGAGACTTCAGAGAAATGTTGGGACCTAAATGCCAGGACCAAGCCCAGCATAGATTTAGTTCACAAGTCCATGAACAGGGATTTTGAAGAAAATATTTAGTTTCTGATTTCTTTAATTGTCTAGATAATGTTGCTTCTTTTTATCTTTGCTACTAAGTTATTACGACAGATGTTGGACAGATCTGGATTCCAGAATGTCAGGATTGCTGCAGCAGATGGACTTTGGACACCGATTTCTTCAGATATCCATAAAGATGCTGAACTGGCAGCAGCAGTAGATATCATAGGGTAAACAGAACATAGGACAATGTTATAACATAGGGTTAATGGAATATAGGACAGTGTCATAGCATAGGGTAAATAGAACATAGGACAATGTTATGACATTGGGTAAATGGAATATGGAACAGTGTGATATCATAGGGTAAATAGAATATAAGACAGTGTTATGTCATAAGGTAAATAGAACATAGGACAATGTTATAACATAGGGTAAATGGAATATGGGACAGTGTCATAGCTTAGGGTAAATAGAACATAGGACATTGTTATGACAGGGTATATGGAATATGGGACAGTGTGATATAGGGTAAATAGAACAAAGGACAGTGTTATATCATAGGGTAAATAGAGAGTGTGTGTGTGTGTGTGATTTAGATTTTTAACGTAGCTTTAAAAAAATTTCGGTCATATTGCTACGATGTCTGTAGTGTGACAGTGTGGCATGATGTCCCACCCAGTCACATTATCATGACATCAGGCCGACCAGTCCTAACACTAACCTCTTAATGCTAAGCGCCAGCGAGGCAGCTGTTAGTACCATTTTTAAAAGTCTTTGATATGACTCGGCCAGGGTTCGAACCCACGACCTCCCGCATCCGAGGCGGATGCTCTAACCACTAGGCCACTGGAGCAGTCAGGGTAAATAGAACATAGGACAATGTTATAACATAAGGTAAATGGAATATAGGACAGTGTCATAGCATAGGGTAAATAGAACATAGGAAAATGTTATATCATAGGGTAAATAGAACATAGGACAGTGTCATAGCATAGGGTAAATAGAACATAGGATAATGTTATATCATAGGGTAAATAGAACATAGGACACAGTTATAAGGTAAATAGAACATAGGAGAATGTTATATCTTACGGTAAATAGAGCATAAGATAATGTTATATCATCGGGTAAATAGATCATAGGAAAATGTTATAGGGTAAATATAATATAGGACAATATTACATAATAGGGGAAATAGAACATAGGAGAATGTTATATCATAGGGTAAATAGTACATAGGAGAATGTTACAGAGTAAATAGAATATAGGGCAATGCTATATAAAGTAGAGGGTCTGCACCAGTTGCCACATGGAACCTGTTACCACACAGTCATTAGTTATTCTTTACTCTTTGGCATATATTTTACACTTGCATGATTACAGTTAACACGTTATTCAAGGTTCTTCTTGTGTCTATTTCTATAAAAGATGCTGCATAGAATTAGATTTGCTATTGCTATTGCTATAGGGTTTAATGCCATTTTTCAGCACAAGATAGGCTATACATGGTGGCCTGTATAAATGGTGGAGGAAGAACCAGGGAAAACCCCAGAAAGAACCACCGACCCATGAGAAACTACCGGCAAACTCTCTCACATACCCACATTGGCTGAGCCGGAGACTTGAACCCACGCAGACAGAGGTGAGATGGCAGTGATCCGTAATGGTGAGCACTTTAGACCACTCGGCCAATTGGGGCCCCTAGAATTAGATCATTTAACAATTATGTGGTAACTGGTTCCATTCAGCAGCTTGTGTGGACCCTCTACTGTAAAGCTGCAACACTTACATGTGTCAATGGCTTGGTTTAGTTTACTGCATGTGAACATTTACAAAATCATTAACCATGTAAATGAACCTGCATGTGGCTTGCAGTGTGACAGTGACTGCCAGTATCAATTCAAGAATATATCTCCACATCTCTGGTTAATTGGAGAGTTGGAAAATGTGCCAACTGCTCCCCATACTATTTCAAATATAGTGGCAATCTGAGAGACTTGTAGGCTTTTGTGTCACATAATTACAGTAAATTACATTTATACATGATAAAATATTTATCTTATCACACCACACAAACATATTGGTTTGAGCAAAACAGAACACCTTATAATGCTTTATGTTATTTCTACAAATGTATCTTCTCTAGGGACATATTCAAGCATTCAGTGGCATGATGGGAAATCTTGTATTTTTACCTGTTAAAATATAGGATATATTTTTAACATATGAATAGTCAATTGAGAAATATTTAAAATAGTTAACCAGTAATCTTTATAACTTTTGTAAAAAATTATTCTGAACTTCAGATTAGCTGAACAGGTCACAAGTGCTTAGTATTAATGCAACATATTGATTTTCCCAGAGTGAGTTCAGCTCCACCAAACAACATATTGTACTAGTGTGGTCATATGTTTAGATCATGGTACAAAACAATTCCAGGTTTTTGTTTTGTTCAGTACATTATTTTATTGAGCTGTGGAATACAGATACTGTTTTGCATCGGTCAATATAATTGTATTGAATTCATCAAATGTCCAGAATTTTATATTATTTCATTTTAAAATTGTTAGATGTATATACATGTCATATCTAATGAATATTCATTAGATCCTTTACAGTAAACTTCATGATTAAAATTATATTCCAGTATTTAAAAAAATTCCTCATAGATTTATTAATATCATATTGTCAGTAATGATGGATTAATGCAATTCTCCACAAATAAAATCTGCCCCTAGACATGCTTATGTGTTTGTTTTGGTGTTCACTACCTGACCTACTTATGTTTGCTTTGGTGTTCACTACCATGACCTACTTATGTTTGTTTTGGTGTTCACTACCATGACCTACTTATGTTTATTTTGGTGTTCACTACCATGACCTACTTACATTTGATTTGGTGTTCACTACCATGACCTACTTACGTTTGTTTTGGTGTTCACTACCATGACCTACTTACATTTGATTTGGTGTTCACTACCTTGTCAATACTTATGTGTTTCTTATGGTGTTCACTATCTTGACATACTTATATGTTCATTTTTGATGATCACTATCATGACATACTTATGTGTTTGTTTCAGTGTTTACCATCATGACATACTATTATGCATATTTAATTTATATTGTGTGTTGGCATTTGTCAATGACTATAAGTTATGTATATTTAATTTGTAATGTGTGATTGACCTTTATTCATGAAGGAAATAGGAGTTGGGCCTACCTGACTAATGTCTTTTTTTTATAAACAACATATGACATAGATAATTCATGTCAGTGATTTTAGATTATGTGTTAAAATCATTATTACTTGGAGGTAAACATGTTTATTTGGCCTTTTGACCTTGAATGTCTTGAGAAGGAATCATGGGAAAATAGCCTCATTCTGGTTCTGTTATTGTATCTTAGTTTTTTGATATAAGTGAGAAGCAAACAGAAATTCTTTATTTCATATCTTAACATCAGCCTAAGTGCAATCAGCTTTAGGTTTGTTCAGTTCAGAGGATTTAATATATTTATTAAATTATTCATTGGAATTACAAAATGCTCATTGATTTAGGACTAGACCACTATAATTTTGGAAATTTTCTGAATTCATTCAAGGATATTTTGGATTATATTATTGTGACACATCAAGACTGTTGGCACATTAGCACATTCAATACTATTGGCACACCAGCACATTCAGTATTGGAATTAATTTGGCACACTGCTGGAATTCTTTTGGAATGATCTATATTTTAGGACTTGTGATAGAGCTTTTAGGACTATTTGGGATTTGTATCAAATCAGTTATTTTCTTATTAAATTTTCACTTTGTATTCTCAGGAAATAATTGTTTATTGAATTTTACAAAACTTGTTGGATTTTGCTCTTTTCTGTTACTTATTTTAAGACCAGAGAGTTGTAACATTACCTATGTGTTTGTTTTGGTGCTCACTACCATGACATACTTAAGTGTTTTGATGTTCATTACCAAGACATAGCTATATGTTTGTTTTTGGTGTTCACTACCTTGAAATACTTAATTGTTTCATTTGGTGTTCAGTACTTTGACATACAGATGCTGTGGACCTCAGAGAAATGATATTTTTAATAGCGGTTTGTGCGCTTTATGAATTAATGAATATATGCAAACATTTAAAAAGATACAAGATTTTGTTTGTTTTTTTCAGAGTTCACTACCCAGGCACCATGACCATTCCAGATGCTATTGCTTCTGGAAAGCAGCTGTGGTCATCAGAAGATTTTAGCACATTTAATGACAATGTGGGGGCTGGATGCTGGGCCAGAGTAAATTATGACTTTCTGTCCTCTGTATTAAACACATTATGGTAGTGGAAGTGATATAGCTGTGCATTTTGATTGCCCATTTAGGTGGCACTCTACGGTTTCTTATTTTGCATAGGGTTGTTCTGGATATTTAAAAACGACCTTGTATACATTAGGTATTCATAAGAGAACTTTTAATTACCTTTATTTTGGTGTATGATTAATGGGTATAATATGGGTTATAGAGTATACAGCTTGGTGTTACTTCAAATGTGTACCAATAAAAAAGCTGCTAGCTCTGCTTGTCGTTTTAACTTTCTGAACTTTAGAGGTAAATTGTAAAAAAGAGCTGATAATCTTTTTTAATTTATGAATTTGGTATTCTTTCATTGCATGTTTAGAAATTGATATTGTCTAGTATGGCACAATTCATTTTTCCCTGTGTTAATAACTGCAAAATTTAGTTTACTTTAGACTAATTCAGGCTGACCTTTTGAGCACATGGGAGCAGTCATTTTAGTTGGCTGTGTGCTTAGATCATGTTCAGTTTCCACAAGTACAGTATCCAAAGAAATTTCAGACACAGTACATGAAAGTAACTTAGAAGTATGCCAACATTCTCACTATTGTGCATGTTGTAGGTGTAAACAACTTCACCTTACGCCTATCACTCTGAGAAGTTCATAATATCTGTAGAGCATCCCCTTAGCATGTGCAAAGGAAGATTGTCATTTATCCAGGATTTGTAGTTATTTAAAGGCTTTCCTGTTTCTTTTTGCCCTGTACATCATCCTGAGACTATATACATATATTGCATTGTGGGGTTGGGGATTCATCTGAATCATTAACTTGGAATAAAATTCCAACTTAAAATATAATAAATTTTCTGCTGGGAAGCTTCAAAATAAAAGGAAGTCAACCTGCAATTTTAAAGCAAAACCCAAAGATTTCAGTTTTTCCCAACACCAAGGTGTCTTTGTTAGAAAAACATGTCTTATCCTGTAAATTAATATTATACAAATACATGTCAGATGTTAGTTTTCTGATATTATTTATTTGTCTATGTAAGGTAAAAGCAACAATTTTTAAAAATGGCCATGAAAGTCCAGCTTAGTAGAGGCAAACATCATAGTTAGTTCCAATGAGATTTTAATTAAACATTATGAGTCTTGTAGAGATAAAAAGGATAAATATATTGAATGTTTTAAAATATTAGATATATCAAGCTGTAATGACATCTCTTTTACATCCATCACAAGTAACTAAGAACAGCTGCTAACAGATATTGCTTTTTGCCACCACCCTACACTTACATCAGTGATGTCACTATCCATTAGACTCATTATTTTTACCATTTATTTGAAGTTAAAAGTACTATCAACTGCAATTGACCCTGATTTGCCAGCATATTTTACCAGAATAGATGTGGGTCTCTTGTGCTGTTGGTATTCTGTATGCTGTACACAGTCATAAAAAGTACTTAGATGAACAAGACTAGGCTATGCTTAATTATATTACAAGTTTCTGGATATTTTATAGATATATGTCATGGCTTATCATTTTTTTTGTGTAGCCCCGCAAAGGTATACCAGAGACTTGATTAGCTGAGGATGACTTAATGCTAATCGTCGACTTTGACCTTTTTTATTTGGATGTTCAGCATTAGCCCTAAGGCCAGTGACATTACAGAAATTTGTACAATTCCAGATAGCACATATGGAGCTTTCTGGTTTGACAGAATCATTAAAATAAAATGCACTGCCAAGATACTTCACAGCTCTCTGTCCATTTCTAAGTACATCCATAGTATGAGGATGAGGTTGGATGGAGTTTATCATCTTTGCAAAAAGGCCAAAGCTTTATCTGATATACAAAACAAAATTCAGCTTGCTTTTTGACAGAATACAAATGATCTATTTATTTAATTTTATTTATTTGCTAACAACCCCAAAAAATACAGCATAATGACACATTCATACCATGGAATTAATAAAATATGGTTTATTGAACATAGCTTTAAAATTTCTTGGTAGTGTGATGTAACTCCTTGCGTTGTGGAATCCTGTAACTTATGTCAAGAGTTATGTAGTCCCTTACTATAAAGTCCCTCATAATACTACTACCTTTTTTATAACATGGGTATGGCCCTGGATCTCGTCAAATTGTTCAGATTTTGTTTATCATTGATA
Organism: Megalonaias nervosa; assembly: GCA_016617855.1. NCBI lineage: Eukaryota > Metazoa > Mollusca > Bivalvia > Unionida > Unionidae > Megalonaias > Megalonaias nervosa. Next base: position 21,675 of record JAECUM010014463.1, read on the forward strand.
CTTAATTTATTTCATTTTTTTATTTCTTGGCTCATGAGAACAAATTATAGCATGAATTTCACATCCTGAGGACACAGACTCAGTTGAACTTCTCTCAGTATCAGATGCCTTCCTTTATAACACGGGTTACTGAAAGTTATAAAGGGAGAGAACTGTATATCATTAGACATGTTTTGCTTTGCCATTTTGCAGGTATATTATTTTTACTTGTCCAGATATCTATGTTTATTAATTTAATTGTCACTGCCAATTATTTTCCCTCCCAATTAATTACATTCCAATTTACCATTTAACATACTTTGTTATCGCCTTCTTTTAAACTTAGTAGTGTAATTCATAGACATATGTCCATCACTTGTATGAATAACAACAACCCAGGGTAACTTTTTTAGAATGATTTGAGAATGCTTAATTTTATACATTCAATTATTTGCCAGAGAGTAAGTATGTAATAGGGTACTATAATTATCATCTAAACCAGGGGTCTCAAACTAAAATCATTCTGAGGGCCACATAAGGGCATTTTTTGATGGTAATTATCATCTAAACAATGAGGATAAACATCAATTATGGGCATTCAATTAGGTACGTAGATTGCACTTTTAACGAAATCCAGTTGGCTAATTATTAGAAATGAGTACCTTTTATTTCCAAACATACCTGTCAAAGGAACCTCGCAAGTTATATTATTAACATCACCTAATCACCTTGAAATCAGTGACCTACAGCAAAACAATCTTTGACTAGCCATTTGTTTAGAGTCAACATTCTCATTTCCACACTCACAAACTGCAGACTGTCTGTAGCTTGGTTACGACTTGAAAGTACTGATATATGTACTGTGATGAGATCTCAGAATAAACTCTGCAGAACATAAAGCATTATGAACAGATCATGTTCCTCCCCATCCCTTCTCACTCAGTTTTTTGGGGACCTTGTGAAAATAAACTTGAGCTTATCCCAGGTGCCAGGCAAGTGGATTTGTGAATTCCTGTCATGCAAAACTTATATGTTGACAGACAACATATTATTGGAACAAATTCTGTGTTTCTTATTGGGTCTGGTTTATGAACACTTTTCTGTACTTCAGTTGTGTTTAAAATTGATAACTTTTTGCCTGTATCATTTTGTATTTCATTACTTTGTTGAAACATCAAATTTTATATTATTTGTTCTGCAGATTCTTAACCAAAATTATGTAAATGGAGCAATGACAAGGTAAGGTTTTGTTGCATTTATGATACCTCAAAAACTGATATAGTAACTATGGAAAAAAATAAAAGCAATCCTCACCAAAGTTATGTTCAAAATTTGTATGGGTAACAGTGTCCAAGTTTACACTAGTATTTTCTGTATTTTCCATTACACAAATAATGGTATTCATTCAAGTTATTCGCAAAAAAGAAACCTGAGAAGAAACAATAATGTAAAGAAAGAGAATACGAAAGAAAGAAAATTGAAAGGACTTTTGCCATGTGCAGGTTTCTTGTATTGCTGGCAGAATAAGTTTAACTTGTAGTATTTGTCAGACTCAGGTAATATTAACAACAATCAATTTAGAGGCTTGTTGTGACTTGTTCTGTAGAGTAAAACTTTTAACTTCACTTTTGCCTTGCAGTAGCATACCATGGACCTTCTCTGTTTTCTTGCAGTATCATGTCATTGACCTTCGCTTTTTTTCTGCAGTATCATATCATGGGGCTTCACTTTTGCCCTGCAGTATCTATCATATCATGGACCTTCTCCAGGGTTCCTGTTCAGATCTAGAATTCTGGAAAAGGTCTAAAACTTGAAAATTGCTTTTTCAGGTCTTGAAAATGTGCAGAAAAATTGATAAATGACTAAAAATCTTGAAAAAGTCTTACATTTTTATTATTACAACTGTCCTAGTTGGAAACCATAATGTGACTGGACTGTCATGTTTGGGAGAAGTTTTAGTATAAAGATTATGGGCTCCTTGGTAGGTGTGGATATTTATATGTTTTGATCTTGAAAAGGTGTAGGAAAGATCTGAAATCCTTTTTTAATTTTGTGGCTGGAACCCTGCTTCACTTTTGTCTTACAGTAGCATATCATGAGCCTTTACTTTTGTCCAGCAGTATCATATTATGGTCCTTCACTTTTATCCTGCAGTACCATATCATGGGCCCTGATTGCCAGCTATTACTCTGCCCTGCCATTTAACAGAGATGGCCTCATGACAGCCAACAGCCCCTGGAGTGGTTATTACAGGGTAGAGAGTCCTGTCTGGGTCACAGGTATAACACACACTAAACACATGTATTTCAGAAGTGTAGCAGTGATTTTTAGTAAAGGTTCAACAAACTTGATGGATAAAAAATTCTTTTGAGCAGGGTGACCTTCCGTATGTCGCATTCATAATTTCAAATAGGTTGGGCAACCACAGCTGACACATTTACCATGGTTCTGATGCCTGTTAGATTGAACACCAGGAACAAAATCAATAAACAAAGAAATTAAATCCACTGATTTGTAAATTATGTATTATGTTTGGATAAAACAATATTGCCTAATTTGTGAGCTACAAATCAAGAAAAATGTTTCACAGATTAGTTGAACAGCTGAAAATATTTTTTTGAAAGAGTTGTCTCCCTTGTGCTACAAAGTGGATTTCTGTTCGCTCTTATTTTGTAGCCCATACAACACAGTTTTCCTCCCCAGGATGGATGTATCTTCAGAAGAATCAAGGGGTACAACTCCTGTCTGCAGGAGGCAGTATTGTCTCCCTTGTCAACCCTGATTCCAAGGATCTTACTATTATATTAGAAACCATGGTAATTAACAATTTCATGGCAGTATATTTGTATGTTCAGTCTAAACATCAAATATTTTTTGGTCACAATAGATAGTAAATTGTTAGTACATGGTGTTCAATGTTACAACAGAGAAAAACAGATTACCCGATTTCTCCATAGCTTTGCTTAGGAGTCAAAGAACTACTGTCTCAAACTGGCAAAGCTCATTCCTTAACACAAGTAATTGACAAAACATTTTTTTCATTAACTTAACACAGTGAATTTCAAATCAGAGTACTTTCTTGGTTTCATCAGTCTTTATTATTCTCTCAGTAAGCATTTTAGTGATAGGGATGTACTCTGGTTACAATTTTTTGTATGAAATATATAAGATATAGTATGATATTGATGTTTTATGGTTTTGTTTCCTTTCATTTTGCTGGAGACTTTGGAGAATATGAGGCCTGAATTTCCAAAACCTTGATAACTTATGCTACTAGAGTTTACACTTTGCATACTGTCTAAGTTTTAATTAGTACCCAACAATGCACAGCACATATTCAGATCTGGTGTCACACAGTACATCCACTTTAAGGGGAAAAAAAAGAGTTTAAAGTCCCTTCTATTTAATTCATAGATTAAAGACAACAGCATATTGGAAATGTTTTTGCCAGCTTTAAAACAATCTGTCAGTTGAATATTTTTATTATTATTTGTGATAGCTAATCCCTTGTTATTTCAGAGTCATGATCATTCTAAATGCATCCGCCCTTATTTGCCACCATATGAAGTCAAACCAGAAAATATCACACTCCAGCTTAAAGGAAGCTTTGTGAGTTATTAATGTAGATGAACTATTTGAGTGATTTCTCTTATGAACTTCTTAATCAGAATTTTTAAAAAATGTGTCTTTTCCAGTAGATCTTATGCATGTATATACATATTATCTAATTTTGCTTCTGTCCTTCAAATTTCCCTTTGGATTTTAGTTCTTATTTTTTCTTTTTAGGTTGTTTCCATTAATCAGTAACTACATTTTCTCCTTGCATAGGGTAAAACAAATACCTTGTTGAATTTTCTGCAACAGTTTGATAGAGACTTCCACATTCTTGAGAGAAAAAAATACATTATCATTGGCTTTATAGCTGTTTACTATATAGTTTAAATCATTGTTCAAGATTGCACTAATATATACAGTAAAGACAACATTGGACTATTATGTGCAGTAAGTAAGATTGGACTGTTTATTATGTACAGTAAATACAAGATTGGACTATTATGTACGGTAAATACAAGATTGGACAGTTATGTATAGTAAATACAAGATTTGACCATTATGTACAGTAAATACAAGATTGGACTATTATGTACAGCAAGTGCAAGATTGGACTATTATGTACAGTAAATGCAAGATTGGACTATTATGTACAGTAAATACAAGATTGGACAGTTATGTATAGTAAATACAAGATTTGACCATTATGTACAGTAAATACAAGATTGGACTATTATGTACAGCAAGTGCAAGATTGGACTATTATGTACAGTAAATACAAGATCGGACTATTATGTACAGTATATACAAGATTGGACCATTATGTATAGTAAAGACAAGATTGTACTGTTATGCACAGTAAGACTATTCTCTTTCAGGCCCATATCCAGAAGTTATATGTGTGGTACAGCAAGCTAGGGTATGACCAGCAGCCATCAACACTTTTTAAAAATCTTGGATCATTTCCTGTAAGTGATGAAAGATAATTCCAATGGACAACAATTGATTTTTGTTGAACTGATACTAGTAAAATTGTAAGACGTAGCAGACACTTTGAGACCAGCCATGTTGTTGTGTTGATGAAAAATTGAGACATGTTGTTTTTGTGAAAAATTGAGACAAAGTAGACACTTTGTGACTTGTCATGTTGTTGTATTAGTGAAAATGTGAGACATAGCAGACACTTTTTGACCGGCAATTTTGTTGTGTTAGTGAAAAAGTGAGACAAAACAGGCACTTTTTATCAGCCATGTTGTTGTCACACTTTGGTTAAGATTCTGGTTAAAGTTTTTATGTGAGTGTGGGTTAGACTTGCAGGGCCTGGACTTCTTGTTTTATATGCACATAGATTGTTTGATCTTAAATCTTTCTTTATATATTGGATGAATGATATGTGAATTATTATCTCTTATTATTTAACTAACAAATTTGTATTTCTTTTTTCATTATAATTTTTTGAATTCAGACAAAGTAAGTGCTAATAGAATGCTTGGATTTAAAGGATTTGGTTTACAATGCAAAATAGAGCTGGAACTACCAATCATTTAGTTGATGTCAGCATCTGAGCCCATTTATGGAGCTTCATCTGAGAGAACATTATTTTATTACTTGCAATAGCTGACTTGTGGGCTTTGAAAAGGATTTTCCAAAGTCAGCAAAAATTATGGCAAAGATTGTATCTCTTAAAAAAAATCTGTAACTGAGTATATTATTAATAAGCATCATTGATGTCAAATACCATACCTGATTTTCTCATGTCAGTTTGTTATTCATATTGTATTAAATTAATTTCAAGATAATTATTTTAAGGTGGTTAATGCAGAGATGCAAATTGAGCTAGGTGTGGATGAGGTATATACACTGACCACGCTCACTGTTGGTGAGAAGGGGACCTACCCTGACCCACCTGCACCCACATCATTCCCACTACCATACCGAGAGACATTTGATGGTAATCCATCTTTATTGGCTCCCCTCCCATTGTAGATAGCGAGACTTCTGTAGTGGATGTCACTAAGACAGGGAAATTCAAGTTGAGGGTTTAAATTTTTTGTCATATTTGAAGATCTGCAAAGCAGAAGACCGATAATGTAACCCCTTGACTGGGATTTCCATGCCTTGGTGCCAATCCTTACACTGGTATTATTTCTCTCTTTTTTGTGTGTAATTTTATGTTATGAATTATTCATGTAAATTCTTTCAATTTTATCTTGATTGCTCCTATTATTGAGATGCAGTTTACATCTTTTCATGAAACTGACATGATCAAGCTCTCATGCAGAGGGTTGTCAATTACATACTTAACAGATGCCAGAAACTTTTTAGCATATGTTTCTTATGAGGAGACTGAGACAAGAGATTGGATGTAACCCACAGAGACAAGGAAACTAAGGATCTTCTGTCACATTGGTGAGAAATACATAACAGTGGCAGCAACAATGTTGAATTCTTTTTCAAGGTTTTGTGTTTAATGTTTTGAAAATCATATAAAATTTATTGTGATAAAACTGTGCAAGTGTTGTGCTGATGTGTCATTAAACCCTATATATCCACATACATACTGTCTAATGGTATATTATAATGGTATAGTGAAATTAAGAACACGCAACAGAAATGAAAGTTGCATGGGTGTCCTTTTGTGTCAGGTAAATGTATGTAAAGGTCTGTTTAAAATAATGCAATCCTTGGAAGAATATAACTGCCCACAAACTATGGTAGCCTCAGTTTTAGCAGTGTGATTTATCATAATATATATATGTATATATATATATATATATATATATATATATATATATATATATATATATATATAATAGCATTATTTTGAAGTCATTCCTTAGGGTGGATTACTGAACTTCTGTATCTTGCACTTCTTTTTTTAAATGTTTTTACAGATTGACACAGAGCCACTAATATTTTTTAGCTAGCATTTGCTGTTCCTGTGATATATTTAAAGAATTAAGACTGGAATATTTTTTATCTAAATCATAGAATACATGGAATATGCCGAGCCCTATTATTTTGCCCAACAAACGGGTTCTTATGAAGTTGTAACTGCAATACAAACCTCCCATGGAAAAGTGCTGAGGCAAGTGGTACTGGAGCCTCCAGTTTTATGGTGCAGTGCGGAAATGGTGCATGCTTCCATCAACATCATTGGTAATTCAAACTGGTAGGACATAGAATATTTTGTATTTTAGAAACTAATGTTTATTTATTTGTTTGGTTTTGTTAGGTTTAATGCCATTTTGACTATACATGTAGGCCAGCATATTTGGTGCAGGAAGAACACAGAAGGGCCCCAGGAAGAAACAGTGACCCATGTGAAGCCTAGCAAACTTTCTCACATACCTACATTGGTTCGAGTCTCAGATTCGGCGAATGTGGATATGTGAAAAAGCTTGCCAGTAGCTTCTCATGGGTCGGTGGTTCTTTCCGGGGATTTCCCGGTTTCTTCCTCCACCATTAATACTGGCGGCCATGTATAGCCTATTGTGTGCTGAAAAATGGCGTTAAGCCCTACAACAACAACAACAACAACCTACATTGGTCAGACAGAGACTTGAACTCATGTGGACAGAGTTGAGATGTTTGGGTGATTTATCAAGGCAAGCATCTTAGGTCACTTGAACATTGGAGGCCCCTTGAAATTAATGAGTTCTTTCTTTAATCTGTGAATTTGAATACCATCTATACTCACTTATAAGTCAAGCCGTCCTGAAAAAAAACCATCACCGTGATCTTCCATAACATAATGCACCAGCTGTCAAAGTCTGTGTTGTTTGTTCAAATGACTACTCCTAATGAGCTTCATAAATCCAGATCTGCTGTTGTGTTATGCAGTGACAGATATGGGTGTGTGCAGTTTGTACTTGAACTGGACTTAAGCAAGCAGTATGGTACTGGTAACAGTGTCATTTATCACAAAACAATGAAAACTGATACCTGCAAAGATATATGATGATATTTTGCATGATAGGCAAGAATTACATGGCATTATGCATCTGTGGAAAATATTGATTTATGTCCATTATTGAATGATGTAATGTTTGCTCATGTGAAGAAACTTAGTGTGAAAACCATGTAAATTGGTTTCCCTCATCTTGGCTAGCCAAGGGTCCGATGTGATAACCCTATCTACACCTTGGTGTATCGAGCAGATATATCTGTGCTTCAGGTCTGTGAATTTCATTGGATGTGGCAGCAAGTCATCACATCCAATCAAATTTAAGCTGTTCAGATTTGATCATTCATGATCAAGACAAGTGGAGCACAACCTGAATGGACTAATAAATAAGCAATTATCCAGTGCCAGTCTGTGTTTGCACAAATACCTTTCACTCAAATACACCTGTAATGGCTGCTCTCTGGTACATACTCATACTTTTGATGTTAAATTTCCAAGTATCCTTTTTAGGTCAATTGCCCCAACCATTTTTGGCCAATGTACAATGCACCATGCTATTGGTTAGTTGGCATTACAAACTTAGGGAGGCAGCTCATGAAATCCAATAGATGTCACTAGGAAAAAGCACCAATATATCTGTTCGATCCGCCAAGGTGTAGATACTATTATCAGATCGGAACCCTGGATAGCGAAGGTGGGTTTCTCTATGAACAAGTTAATTATATTTTCCCATTGAACAAGTAAATGTTTTCAACTTTTTGAAACGTAAACCTTTTGAAGATGATGATCTTTAATTAAACTTAAAAGTTATGCATAGAAGAAAATAAAATTGTGAGGAATTCTTTATTTGTGTAAAATCCAGGCAATCTGTCCTGCACAATGGCACACTGCATTCGTTTCCCTTCTAACCTTATTTTCATGTGCTACATTCTTCTCACATGTATGCCTCATAAAAAATCTGACCCGTTTCCACCTGTCTGTCTGCCTGTCCTTTCACTAAATTTTATGTTTCTGGTCAATTTTGAGGTACTGGTGTGAAGCATTTTTGTTCAGTGAAGACGTTCTTTAGTCCTACTTCATTATTTACTTAATGAGCATCACATGAAGGTTTATTGTGAATCAATATGCTAATCTCTTTTTCAGGCCTTAAGCAAACATGGTCTCTTACATTAATGTTTTAAGGTTGAAGCACACTAAAAAGAATACATGTTCACAGCAGTTCTTGCATCTGACATCAGTATAAGGGTAAAACTGATTTTCACATTTTGATGTAGTTTGCCAAAATTAATACTTACAGAAGCAAATACATTAATGATATGTTTACTTCTGTTAAATTTAATTTTAAATTCAGTAAATCATTTTGTGACACACTGTCATAAAATGGTCTGCAAAGACTTGCCTTTAGACTAAGATGTGCTTTGGAATAGAAAATATATACCCCAAGCAATTAGACAGGCAAAATCTATCCCCAAGCAATGAGACTGAGGCAAATCTATCCCCAAGCAATTAGACTGTGGCAAAATCCATCCCCAAGCAATTAGACTGAGGCAAAATCTATCCCCAAGCAATTAGACTGAGGCAAAGTCTATCTCTAATCAATTAGATTGAGGCAAATATATCCCCACGCAGTGAGACTGAGGCAAAATATATCAAGCAATTAGACTGAGGCAAAATCTATTCCCAAGCAATTAAACTGAGGCAAAATCTATCCCCAAGCAAAGAGATTGAGGCAAAATCTATCCCCAAGCAATTAGACTGAGGCAAAATCTGTTCCCATGCAATTAGACTGTGGCAAAATCTATCCCCAAGCAATGAGATTGAGGCAAAATCTATTCCCATGCAATTAGACTGTGGCAAAATCTATCCCCAAGCAATTAGACTGAGGCAAAATCTATTCCCATGCAATTAGACTGTGGCAAAATCTATCCCCAAGCAATTAGACTGTGGCAAAATCTATCCCCAAGCAATTAGACTGTGGCAAAATCTATCCCCAAGCAATTAGACTGTGGCAAAATCTATCCCCAAGCAATTAGACTGTGGCAAAATCTATACCCAAGCAATTAGACTGTGGCAAAATCTATTCCCATGCAATTAGACTGTGGCAAAATCTATCCCCAAGCAATTAGACTGTGGCAAAATCTATCCTCAAGCAATTAGACTGTGGCAAAATTTATTCCCATGCAATTAGACTGTGGCAAAATCTATACCCAAGCAATTAGACTATGGCAAAATCTATCCCCAAGCAATTAGACTGTGGCAAAATCTATCCCCAAGCAATTAGACTGAGGCAAATCTATCCCCATTAGACTGAGGCCATCTCTAAATTTGTTTACTAAACAGATTAATATCAAGATAAAATGTCTCATTTTGTCATGTATACCTGGCAAATTAAGTAATTATTACTATCTGCATCTTGGAAGCATATACCAGTACACTGACCTATACTGCCCTGCATAAAATGATTGCTGTAGATTTATTTCAGGCACAGTCACATTCAAATTTTCTTTTATTGTTCAGAAAATGATTCTGTTCAGGATGTATATATGCAATAAATTTTACAAATATGGATCTGAAAAATACTGTAGATATATATTTTGTGGAAATATACCCTACAAGTCAACATTGTATCCCATGTAACATGGAAATATGCCCTACAAGTCAACATTGTATCCCATGTAACATCTGATATGATTGTCATGCCTACAGGGACATAACTACATTATTTCTCCCATGACAGGACAAGAGGGGGCAGCCTGTGATAAACCTATGGGCCAGCCTGTGATAAGCCCAAGAGTCCAGCTTGTGATAAGCCCAAGGGGTCAGCTTAATAACATTTGTGGAAAGTTGAGCATAGGCCCATTATTGACGATTTTCATTCAGAAATTTTTCTGTAAGTGTCTGAATGTGTATATGGGTTTATCATCAAGAATGGATTTATATTTAGAGTAATAATGAAGTTCAGTAATCACAACTTCAGTTCTGTTCACATTTTGAAATACTACTGTCATATCTGAAGCTATTTCAGTATGAACAATTTTGTCTGTATAATTGATTTAAGTTGTTTGTTACTTTAAGTTGTATGATATTCATAAAATGAGTTGGTTGTTATCAGTTAGCTTAAGGACCTTAAATTTAATAATAATATTACTACTACTATTACTACTACTACTACTACTACTACTACTACTAATATTATTATTATTATTATTATTATTATTGCTTTTCAATTTAAATAGGTAACATTGGCTATTATTTGCTAATTTTGCAACAAAAAACAGACCTAATAAGCTAAGCAGGGAAAAGGTACATGTATGTTTCTCAATGTACTTTAAACAATTGTTTGGCATGGAGATTCAAACTAGCGACTCAGTGAGTGTAGGCCAGATACTCTACTTACTGAACCATGCCATTCCTAATAAACTGATAGTTGGTTGTTGGCAAGATATGCAGGTATATCCAGGCTGAACTTTATCTTCCATATAACAAGTAATATTAATAGCTGTCTTCCATATAACAAGTAATATTAATAGCTGTCTTCCATATAACAAGTAATATTAATAGCTGTCTTCCATATAACAAGTGATATTAATAGCTGTCTTCCATATAACAAGTAATATTAATAGCTGTCTTCCATATAACAAGTGATATTAATAGCTGTCTTCCATATTACAAAATTAATAGCTGTCTTCCATGTAACGAGTAATATTAATAGCTGTCTTGATTGTGTATAATGAAAGATCATTATATTTATATGATGTGATGACCATTTGCATTATATATCTTCACTTGTCAGTCTAATCTGACTGCAAACTGCATAGACCCAGATCTCCCATTGCATGATATGCAAGCATGTCTGGGTCGGTGCAGTTTGTTGGGAGTAATAAGCAGAAAAAAACAACATAAACCCTGATCAGCCATCACTTTATGCAACAACAAATGAGGGTCTGTTTTTTGAGGTTGAACTGGACTTATAAGTACTACATATGGTTAGTTTCCCATACACTGTTAATTGATAGGAAGGGGTAAAATAAAAAAGATAGATCTCAAAACTTCATAATATCTCTGACAGTAAGACAAGGTTTGTCTTTTTATTTCTCATTTTGACAAAGCTATGTGTATAACTTGATGCACTTTATGATAATTGAGTTTTAATCAGTACTACACAGATTGCACCTTACTGCCAGCCATGGCAGTGGAATTGATATATTGTACTGTAATAGCAAGCTCCAGCTTGCCAATAAGTCTGTCTCAGTTTTTTACAAACTGTTATGTAGCTTTTCTTACAAAAGGATATCTTTCTTTGATGATAAACCCATTTGACAGATTTTGACAAATTTATGAAGCTTTCTATTTAGCCTTATCATGGGAGAAAATATTGTAATTCATAAGAAACATAAAGGCCACATTCCGTTAAGTTGAAGAAGGTCAGGATTTCAAATCATAAGAATAGCTTTTAATCAAGCTGATTATTTTAATGAGTCAATAATTTGTACAGCAAGCGATAGTGGAAATAACAGATTCTGAGCACAGGAAATTATACGGACTTGCAGTTTTGCATAATCCCTGAACTGGTGCCCTATTGAAATAAGACTTCCCATCAACATCATCTGGAATCAGTTGGTATGTGTATCAGTGAGAAAGCACAAGTAAATACTTGCCACTTGTGATTCGTGCTTCTTCCTTTATAAATGTTACTATTGGATGATACAGTAGAACCTGTCTTGAAAGATCACCTCTTTTGTCCAAAAATTATGGTCTCTCAAGACAGGTGGTCTCTCAAAACAGGTCAAGATGCTACATAATAAATATGAGCATTGAGAATATGGTCTCTCGAGACAGGTGGTCTCACATAGCAGTGGTCTTTCAAGACAGGTTTTGCTGTAATACAGTTAGCTCTTTCAACTTGTAAAGCATGCTAATAACATTGCAGAAGTTGGCATTAATTGGTCTTTAATCTGGACAAAACTAGAAAAATATGAGGAAACAACCAATTTTGGCAGGGTGCCACTTAAATGTAGCCCAAAACAGGCATTGAATGTAGCTCATTAACTGAAGAAGTGCAAGCTCCTTCCCATTTTCTTGCTTGTCTTCTGCACATAACTCCACTCCTTGTAGTCACCCAACTCAACAGTTCATTACTATATAATAAAAAATATGTAGAGTCCAACTGCAAACTGCACAAACCAAGACCTGCGATTGCATAATGTGCCAGCAGATCTGGGTCTTTGCATTTTGTTAGGATTAATGAGTAGAAGAACATAGACCCTGGTCTGCTGGCACATTATGGTGATGGCAGATCATGGTCTGTGTTGTTTGAAGTGTAACTTGTGAGTATATAGCATAGTTGCTTTGCCTGTTTTAACATTTCTCTTGTCAGACATAACAAAAGCTGAAAAAGTATGTTTTCTTTGGATCATATGGTTGAGATGTACAGTCAAACCTGTTAATAATGGCCACCCATGGGAAAAGGCAAAACTGGCCTTTGGACAAAGGTGACCTCTGTATACAGGTCTGCCTTTAGAATTAGGTGAGCAAGTACCATTGCTCGAATATCAGTATTATTATTATTATTGTTGTTGTTGTTGTTGTTGTTGTTGTTGTTTTTATTATTATGATTATTTTATCAATATTATTTAATGTGCACTATTTAATAAAATCATAACATATGCATATATATTGTTCTGTCCCAAATTTATGTTCCACATAAGATTACTGTTTCTTGCTCACTTCAATCCATCATATAAATTAAATGACCAAATGACAGTCATCTTATGTCAGAATCAAAAAAGCCATATTAAATAGCTATTCTTTGTGACTCATGAACTGAAACTTCACCTGCCTTTGCAGAGAAGTTTTAAATACTGAGTGACCTCAATGAAAAGGGATGTAACTCATATCTCTTCTCAAAGATGAACTTTTTTCATCAGAGTTAACTTTAAGTTACAGGCAAATAGATGCAGATATGGAACTATACTTGTCCCACTGGCACAAAAGGAGACTTCCATTTCTACTACAGTAACACAACTACTTCTAATCATCCAGCAAACAAAATTCTTCATCATTCTACCTTAATGATAAAATTGTCTTGGTTTGAAGTTTGACATATTGACACATTTGAGTTGCACATCAGCATGGTAAGAAATGTTTGCACATCAATACACATAATATTCTTTTATCTAAACAATGCCTTCCTTATGAAAGAAAAATTTAATTTGCATAGACTGAATGGTCACAAAGTAGATATGCACCATTCACCACTTAAGCCAGGGAGAAACCATTGTTTGGTTAGGAAACAGATGGCCACTGCCTGATGCAGGTGACTGTTACACACAAGAGTTATATAAGAAATTTGACATGGGGAAATAAGAAAGAATGGCCATTGTGAACAGGTGATCACTGAGTAAAGATGACCATTAGGACAGGTTTGACTGCATATGATTCCATTACATTCAACAATTTTAAATGGAGGTTACTGTTAACCTTTTGTATGTGAATTAGAAGGGAAAAAATCTACATTGGTATACACACTGTACATAGCTTTGTGTAACCTTTCCTTTTCATCTTGTCTATTCTAGTTCCTGCTTATTGATTTTTCATTTATTTATTAGTATGACTCATCCATACTGTTTCATTCTCTGATGCCCCATCTCATTTAGTCATATAGTCATACAGTAGTCCCAACATATTCTTTAAAGGCAGACATCGGCACAAGGTGTCATGGCACCATCCAAGGTCTGGTCATTTGCATATCAACTTGACCTGATTATTACCTGGAGATGCAGCTAAGCTAGTGTAATTCTCGCCTGTCACAGTGCAGACTGTGACACTACCCACTCACTTGTCAACAGCAGGTTAGAATGAAGCCGTGAAAGCTACATGGTACCAAACATGAAAGCTTGCCATTCAGTAACACACACAGCATGAAGGACAGTTCCGTGTACAACAGTTCTGAGATAAAGTTTGGAGTGAAACAGGGCTGTATCCTGGCACCAACTGTTTTTGGCATCTTCTTCTCTGTACTTCTTAACTATGCCTTCAGTGTGGAAATGGAAGGCATCTACTTGCAAATGAAGTCTTATGGAAAATTGTATGATCTAATCAGACTGCAAGGCAAGACCAAAATATGGCACATCCTGATCATAGATTTTCTGTGCACATGATAAATAAGGAGCATAAAAAATTCATAGTACTTTATAAAAGTTTTTTGACATGGTAATTAAACTAAAGCTGGTCACTGCTGTGTGTTGTATGGCATTATTGCCAATTTTGTGTTGGCAATTTTGTTTCTATAAATGCTGGGAAACAGAAAATATTATATCTCTTACTCACATTTAACTCTTTGTTAAAAAAAAATAATTTTTTCTATCCTATGACTTCCATCGTTATGGTCCATGTGTCTAATATCAAGCTTTAAATGAAGTTATGGGATTATCTATGATCCATGTTTCTAATATTGACTGTTGATGGACTTCTGTCAGCATTTAAGTTCTTTTATTTTATAGCACTTATCAAGTTAGAGTAAACCCTTATAACCATTCAAACTCTGACTTAAAGATGATATGTTACATGTACCATGGTTTTAATTGTTGCTAATATTTGCATTACAGCATTTCTTAACATTTATTTCTGATTGACAAAAGATACATGGACATCCACCTTGAACATTACATACTATCTGTTTGGTCTTATAAATTAATTTATTTTACAAACATTATAAACTAATTTGTACAATAATCATGTTGCTTCTTTGATTTAGTTCATAAATACTGAATTTTATTTTCAACATGGAATGTTAAAACATAAAGTTGTAGGCCATGAAGATATTAGTTATACACGAACCAGTTTATACAAATACTTTTAGAGGCTTTATTTTTGTAGTACTACAATCCATCCTGGATAATACAACATTCAAGGGACAGGTTTTTGTGATATGTCTGCTTTGTTACATTTTTGTAGTTATTGTTGACAGAGTTATTTTCAACAGTTTATTATGATAAAGGCCAAAACACTTTGTGATGATTGTTTAACATTTTGCATATATGCAATGATATGGCGCTTATAATCAATTTAGATCTCTGTCCGTTTTTGAACTTAGTTTTATCTTGCTGAGTGACAACCATATATCGAGAGAAAGATATCATTCTTTAGTTTATTAAAAAGTACACATTGCATTTACTTACGGAATTAATGATACCCTTATTTTATAATAGCAAGAGTGAGTTGTTTTGAAAAATGTTCTCAGTATATCCTTGCCTTATTATATTGTCCAGCAGACCAGAAATTCACTTCAACTTAAACAGGTTATCATGCTGTGTGATAATTAGTAGTCTGAAGAAAAGTATGAAGTCAATAAATAAAGATTTTTTTGGAAGGTTATGTAGTGTGTAATGTGATTTGGTTTTGCTTGAGAATGGTATTTAGTGTAGACTAAATATGGTTTTGGTTTAATTGAGTTATTTAGTATATACTAAATATGGTTTGGTTTCAAGTGAATTTTAGTGCATACTAAATTTGATTTACTTATAAGTGAGTTATTTAGTTGAAACTAAATTTGATTTGGATTTAAGTGAGTTATTTAGTATATACTTAATGTGATTTGGTTTTAAGTGAGTTATTTGGTCTATATTAAATGCAATTTGGTTTTAAGTGAGTTGTTTAATCTATACTAAATGTGATGTGAGTTATTTAGTGTATAATTAAATGTGATTAGTTGTAATTGAATTATTTAGTGTATACTTAATGTAATTTGGTTGTAAGTGAGTTCTTTAGTGCATAACTAAATGTGATTTGGTTTTAAGTGAGTTATTTAGTGCGTAACTAAATGTGATTTGGTTTTAAGTGAGTTATTTAGCATATGGTAAATGCTATTTGTTTTAACTCAGTTATTTAGTGTATGCTAAATGTGATCTAGTTTTAACTGAGTTATTTAGTGTATACTTAATGTAATTTGGTTTTAACTGAGTTCATATCAAATAAGTTCACCTGTATATTCTCAAGAAATCACAAAATAATTAGTTTGTAAAAATCTGTTACATAACATTTGTTTGTGATACAATCTTATGATTTCATAAATTTACAATTGGAGTGAGTTATCTCCCTTGTTTCTGCAGGCGTGACCTGTATGTAGAAATAGATGCTATGATAGGCCAGGTGAATGCTTCAGATGGTGTGTTTGTAGCAGCTAGGGTTGACAACCTCGGGTGTGGTTCTTTTGCTGCTGTTGGAGTTTTCTTCTTTCTCTTCCCAGAAAAAAAGACATATGAAGTAACAGGAGACTTAGGTAGGGATATTATTATTAAATTCTAGTATTGTGTCTTCACTTTAATAAATCACCTGGACTGGTATTAACCTAGTTATAGATTTTGAATAACCGCTTTTGTCATATTGATTTGACAATAAAGGTTGCTGACATTTTGATGTATTTTGTGGGAAGGAATAATTTACTCTGAGTATAAACCCTTCTTCCCTGTGAAATGATGGCATTAATTCAAATGTATCTGCTTTTTCACACACACACACACACACACACATATATATGAAAAGGTGATCTTTTAATGTGAAGAAAGCTATATTATAGATATTCAAGGTTATAGTTAACTTGATCAGAAGCAACCCAGTTTAAGAATTATATTGTGGTGATGTCAAAATTGAAACAGGCAAAGAGAAAAAGAAAGGAAAAAGAAAGGAAAATGAGAAAATGTATGTTTACTCCAAAGCATGCCTCACATAAAAAATAACTGATGTGGGGTATAAAATTAGGAGTTTTGTTTTACTAACCCACAAGATGACAATAATAAAATTTTACTGACCCTGCATAAATTTAAATGATGAAATCAGTTCAGTTTCTCATTCAACATTTATTACTCATTAACACTAACTCAAAACAATGACAACATTGTTTCACAAGCAAAACTCATTGAAAGTTGAAAGTTCATATTCATTTTCTGTATCTGATTCATCACTTGATCTAGGTCCATATGGTAAAGTCTCTGACCTTATGTTTCTTGGTCCAGTAACATGCCACAGCTTGATGGCATCTCTTGGATTATAAACCTTGATGTCTGGTTAGTTTAGGAGCACCATCATTAGTGTGATTTCAGAGACAATTTATGAAAGTTCTTAAACCCATCTATGATGATAATGAAGCAGCCTGTGCACTTTTGTACTTGACTGAATACTCACTGCAGGAAGTACACAATACACATCCTTCCCTGGGTCAAATTTCAGCCATTTGTATGCATTTTCTCGGCACTTCAAGTACTTTTTTACTCATTTCTCTAAATCATATTTATGATTTCACTCTTTCTGACCATCATCTGATTTCTTACATTTCACTGGTTGCTGGGCATTGTACAAAAACTTGCACATCATTTTTGGAACTTACCTTTAATTGGCACCATATCTCCAATATTGTGCTGAGGTGCCCTAAAATGCAACTACATACATACACACACACACACATGCATGCACATACATACATACGTACATACATACATACATACATACATACATACATGTACATACATACATACATACATACATACATACATACATACATACACATTCCAGTTGTCACTGCATAATGCATTGAATGTTTGTCAATACAGTGTGACCCCGCTATAGCATGCTTCGTTGTAACATGAATTCAGATATAACTCAGTCATGGTGTGGCTTCCAAAATTTCATATACATGTACATGTATTTTCTCATACACGAAAACAAAAATTTTTGTAAAAGTATGAAAAAACCCATTTAAAGTTTATTATCAGTTTGGGGAAGAAATCACATATGAATAATACAAGACGATTGTGGCGTGGCTTCTGAAATTTTATACATAATTTTTTCGTACATGAAATTATAGTTTTTTCTTCTTAAATGTACAAAAAAATAACATGTAAATGTTTATTCAGAGATTGCACAGGGCTTCGCCAATGTTGCAAATTGCGATTTTTTTCCTTATTTACGGAAAATATACCATCTGGTGATTTTTTTTTTGGGTTGGCAACATTGTTGGCTGTTTAAACTTGTATATACAACCATCGGTTTGGAGTGGATAAATTCAGAGGCCCCATGAAAGGAAGCTGCAAACTTGAAATTTATCTATTGTTACATGAACAAATTCTTTGTCCATGTTCACAAACCATCTTAACAATGCATTGTTATATCATAATCCGCTTATGTTGACATCTAGCATGAGTACTGTATGCTGTGAGATATCTGCCTTTTTTGTTGTTGACATTTCTGGTAGTGGAGATCAACCGAACGAGGCATTATCTCATAAACTATCTGTTGTTGGATTTTCGGCCACTCGCTAGTAATTAATATATTTACATAGACTGACATTTGTGTGTGGATGGTAAGTAAAATTCCTCTTCTATTCACCCAGAATTAAATCCTTCAGAACACTCACATTTTCTGTAGTAATCCCTGTCATCAGACCAGAATATCTGTGTCTCTATTGTCTGTTGACCCTTTTTTAAATTTCTGATGCATGTATGGAAGGCATCATCACTCCTCTACCACAAATGTAAAAAAAAAACAACAAAAAAACCCCCAAACAAAACAAGATCTTACTTGTTGGTCTATTCAATAGGCAGGGAGGAACAGTAACTACATTCAACCAAATGATGGCCTATTCCTTTTTTAAAAATGTACCCAGATAAAATAGTTTGCTGAAATTTCAAAGAAAACAGATTACCTTTGAAACACCGATTGTTATGAAAACGTACTATAATTCAGACCTATAGGACCTGTGACAAAATTACTGAATATTTTAAATCTGTGTATGTGTGTGTGTATGCATATTTTCAGTGGAATTACTTGTATTGTGGATTCAATGTATGTGATGAGATTCGTGGGTGAGTACACGGTGTTGATACTCTATTCATGCTATATGTTAGACATGTATATATAAACAGTATACACGTATATGTACCAATGCATGGTTCTCTGAATAAAGTAAAATATTATATGTGCCTTCTCTGTTTTCACTACAGGTGTATTTCTCATTTAATATGCATTGATTTAAGATCGTAACTGTGCCAATAAAGCACATATTTTTGTGCCCGCATTTATTACCTAACCCACCACACCCCCCCACAAATTTTTTGTGGCACATGCATCATTTTCTTCAGCTAACTGACCTGGTTGCTTATAACATGGTTCAGTTTATAACACGGTTGAGTTCTAAGGCTCACAACTACGGTGTTATAGTGAGGTAAAACTGTATGAATATGAAAAACATTATTCAAAATAATTCTGGTTTATTCATTGAGCCAGCCAGTGCAAGTTTTTCTTTGATTGGCCCATACTAGTTTGATGCCCTACATCATTTCTTATCATCCTTATTAAAAAAATCAAAGTTTGGAACCAGTACACCAGGCTATTAACATGTGCACAAAGACCGTTTTGATAATAATTAGCCTAATTTACTTGATGCATGGAATAACTCCTGTCCATTTCTACTTCAAGGATTTATTGCATCTTGTCAAGTGCAGGATGTTGATGGGTATTCATATAAGATGATAAACGGATAAATTTTCAAGAGAAAAACACACTAGGTCAGTGCATATTGACAGGTTCAGTTAATCTTACAAAAGGTTGAAGAAGATATACATTTCATACTCAGAAAATAGATTTGGAATTGTGGATATTCAGATCAGGTAAAGACTTGTTGAATTTAATGGTGAGAAATATAGAATATGTGATCATTCATATGAAATACATCTCTTTTAATATAAAATATTTTCTCTTCATTATCAGCTCGAACAAAGCCTATATCAAGTGGAAGTGCTAATGCTAATTCAGGCTGGAATAATTTGGCACTTCTTGTTGAGGTAAAATTGTCCTTTGACTGCCAGAATAAAATTATGCATTCTTTTTATTCTGTTTGTACCTGAATGTCATAATTAAGTAACTAACTTTGGTTAAACTGAAATTTCAAATAGATTTTGTGTATCTACTCAATAGAATTTTAAAATTTTTAATCTTTGATTTAGTGATGAAGGTAAGAAAACAATCAAGGCAAACTTGTCTATTTTTGTCATCTTCCCATGCAATAGATAGAAATTAAATAAAACCCAGGGCAGAAATTCAGATCAGCATATGAAATACAGTGAATTTATTCATATTGGAGGTATTAATGTTCAGTTTTTGTTTATAAAATGACATTTTTGTTAGTAAATAAATTCAAATATGGGTAAAGGAGGTCCTTTTGTCTTCACCTATCGCTGATTATTCATCAGGTTTTTAATTGGATTATGGGAACCTATGAGTTTACAAAAGTTCATACCAAATAGGAAAAGAATTGACAGTTTTACATATTGAGAAACAAATTTATTTTCATTCTTAAGCTCCAAATATCATATCATTGTCAACTGTTATATGCAAGTAGGTGCAGGCTGCTTTTTGTATTTTTTTCTTCCCAGAACAATTAACAAAAGCCATGAAAAATAAATTAGACAACTTCACATTTCGTATGTCATTAATACAATGCAACCATGTAGGGGATGGAAATATTTTCCTAATAAAAAGAGAAACTTTAGGATTTGACAACAATAACCTCAAAATAACCATGTATTAGAAGGCTGTGTTGATGGGAGGTAACTGTTCAGGGAGGTTGGATGATATAGCTTCTGTTTGCGTGAAGTGTTGAGTTTTTTGTGATCTCAGAGTCTTTAAAATTTTGCCTTATTTTATGTTCCCATTCTATCAGGGAAATACAGCAGTTGGGATACTCAATGAAGAGAAACTGTTTGGTGTAATGCTGCCAGAGAAGACCTCAAAAGTTGGATTTGCCGCCCTGGGGACAGGATCCTTTGGAATTGCAGATTTTGATAATTTAAAGATATATGATACTGGATGGAAAGGATGGAAAAAATAATTTTATAAATAGATTTAATAGTCATTAACATCAAAAGGATGATTAGGAAGACACTCTCTATTTTAAGAATATTATTTATTGATGACAGGTTGATTACATTTATATTATCTATTTTATTAAATGACAAATAAAATTTCTATACATTTCTCAGTTAAGTAAATGATATATTGTTTTGGCATACAGTTTGTTGTCATAGCAGTTATTATACACAGCATAAAAATGCAACCTGTGTTTGAATTAGACTTGACCTAATTGTTTGAAACCTTGACGAAAGAAGTTTTGTCAAAAAGTCTAAATATAGATAGCTTTAGGGTGAAATGTGGGCAAGGATTTTATTTTTGTTTGGGTCTGATACAGTGCTTAAGCATCTCTAACATCCTACTGTATTATGTGATTATCATGCAAGCTTGATGTGGAATCAAAATCAGTTACTTTCCCTGAATTGGCACCACCAGAATACCAGTCCAGCAAATCTCTGCAAAGCAGTTTAGGATGTCTCTGTTGTTTAAGTTATGTTTTCCTTACAAAGAAAATTCTTTTCTACTAGTAACGTCTTCTAAGGATAAAACATGTTGTGTAAACTTAACTGAAAAATATGTATTAAGTTTTTCATTATAAATCAAGGTTTATATTATTTTCTTTCTTTACTCAAGTTTCAAGGCAACATGGACTTGAAAAGAAATTGATGTGTCTGTCTGGATAAAACCTCAGATTCTTACACGGCATGTACTTTTATCATAATAAATAAGTAAATAAATAAATCTTTAATTAAGTTATTTGTTCTTTTTCTGTGATATTGCTCTTAAAGTAGGCACATCTATGTATTGCATACCTAATATTTATTTTATAATAACTAGTAAAATTTGTATTACCATGAATTCAGTTGCAAGGTCATCTGTAGTCAGCGAAACAAATTTATTTACTATTACTGAAGAAATGGAAACTTGTGTTCGATATTTCAAGATTATATTTGTATTGGATTAGAGTTAATCCAAATGATTTAAACTGGCTTTTCCTGTGGTGCCACCTGTATGGGAGGCAACTGACTAATGACAACTTTAATTTACAACAGATGTCTAATGCCCAGAGTTTGCAGCATGTCTGTTAAAATCATTAGATTTTTTCCCAATGATATCTTGTAAAATTTTATGAAGAATATATTTTTTCAAAGAAATGCAAAACATTAGTAATGATATTTAATAAGCAATTGCAGTAATGATGATTTTTGCATATTCTAAGCATTGGTTACACTGTTAATGTAACATTTTCAATTAAAATAATTTGTAGTGGATTAAGTAATGTTTGAATCCAGGATTTTTTTCTGCAGGTTTCAGGTTTTAGAAAGGGGTGGTTCCCTTACTTAAAATGTCCATTTTTCTATGTTTTTGAATTGTAAAGTGTATTTTTTGAACTTGGAAAAGGGGTTTTCAGTATTAAATTAAGTCAGCAACTGTACTAAAATTATGATGCTTCATATTAGACTTTGTTCATTTCATTTTTATATTCTTGTATTATATACCACGGGTAATGTTGTATTTTGTAAAAGCTAATCTGCAATATCACTACTTGTGCCCACATTTTATTTACTCTAGGATAGCAACTTGTAAAAAGTTTCTAGTTCTCAACATCACTTTTGTACTCTTGAGAGTCACTTGTAATAAGTTTCTAGTTTTCTACATCACATTTGTACTCTAGTATAGACACTTGCAATAAGTTGTGATCACTTGCAAATTGTTTCTAGTTTTCTACATCACAGCTTTCCTCTTTTGCTTGGAGAGTCACTTGTAATAAGTTTCTAGTTTTCTACATCACATCTTTCCTCTTTTGCTTGGAGAGTCACTTGTAATAAGTTTCTAGTTTTCTACATCACATTTGTACTCTAGTATAGACACTTGCAATAAGTTGTGATCACTTTTTTAATCTAGGATAGTCACTTGCAAATTGTTTCTAGTTTTCTACATCACATCTTTCCTCCTTTGCTTGGAGAGTCACTTGTAATAAGTTTCTACTTTTGTACATTGCTACAAGTAAAGTATTCTTATTATTATCAGGAAGATGTAAAATACTCTGAAAAGAAACAATAAGACATTTTTTCTCAGTGTAAACTATATATCCATATTGTGGGATAATAGATCTTCCTTTTTCAAACATTTGATTCAATGTTGGTATTGTGAGGTTTTTTAACCAACTTTTTTCCTTATCATTAAGTGGAAATTTGCTTGTTATTCATGCTCGGAGCTGTAGAAAGATAGTTTCTGTAAAACAGAGTGCTGATCATATTAATGGTGGCTCATGAGTTTTTATCATTTACTGTATACAGTCTATATAAACAGTCATATAGGTTCATTCTTTTGTAATGAGAATTTCAAAACTATCTTATTTGTGTGCTAGGATAGTACAGCATGGCCTTTGGTCTTAAAATATGATAAAGTTTTATAGAGGACTGTAAAACTTTGCTTCATTATCTTATTCAGCTCTTGGACTAATGTAAACTTCACTCCATGAAAATTCGATTCAGGTTATAGTAAAATGAGTACTATAGAGTGAAGGTCAGTTCAGAAATGAAAATTGCAAAATGGAATACTCAAAACATTTTTTAAAATTTGTGTCATTTGGTATGTCATTGAGTGAATGTTTGTTCAAAATCCTTTTACTCAAATGGATCCATTCAGGACTTAGAACCTCAACAAGGTTAGGTACAATTTTGTAAACTAGGATGAGGCAGGAATGTGATCTCTATCCCATCTAGGCCATCTTGGACACACTGTAGTGATAAGAATAACTGTGAAGTACATTTTGTGCTGCATTTGTCTGAATTTGTTGTTTTCAGATCTTTCTGTTTGATTGGGGATCCCAAAACCTTGAACAACATTCAAATGAAAATGTTACAAGTAATTTCTCCAACTTGTGGAGTTTTGCTCTGGGGATGCTGAATAGATAATTATTATTATTGTCTGAAAGAGTGGTGGGTGTGGTGTATGGTGAAGTTGTTTTCATTTGCAACATGCAGGATGGAGAGAATGTTGGTATACTTCTATGTTACTTTTGTGTACTGTGGCTGAAATTTCTTTGGATATTGTATTTGTGGAAATTGTACATGATCTAAGCACACAACTGACAAAAATGATTGTTCCCTTGTGCTAAAACCCCCAGCCTGAATTAGTCTAAAGTACACTATCTTTGGTAGTTATTAACATCAGGAAAATGAACTTTGCTGAACTAAATAATACCAGCTTCAGAAAGTGCAATGAATGAATTACCAGGTATATAAAATGTAAAAATAGTTATTAGCTCTTTTTTTTAACAATTTATCTCTGAAGTCCAGGAAGTTAAAATGACAAGCAGAGTAGCAGTTTTTTGAGAGGTGCACATCTGAAGTAAGGCCAAGCTGTATACTCTATAACCCAGATTACACCCATCAATCATACACCAAAATAAAGGGTTT